>OVBX01003526.1:0-11814 GCA_900406325.1 Erucastrum elatum | reverse complement strand
AAAAAAGAGCTTTACTTGCACAGTTCATCGTAGAGAGAACGAATGAAACGGAAGCTAGCACGAGGTGTTGGGATTGAGGTGGAACTCCCTTGGAGCGGGCGGAGGTAGGGTTAGTAGATTCTCCGGTCCGGCGCTAAACGAAGCAGAATCGGGGAGGTTGATGAAGGGAGAGAAGTGGATTAAGCTAACACACTCTCTCAGTGGGAAACTAGGGGTTCGATATTTAGATGGGCCTTTGTCGGTTTCTATGTGGGCTTCGTATTATGTAATTGGGCTTTTGGGGTTTCCAACGCTTCCGATATCCCATCCTAATAGAATACTGAAGTGACGGCGTTTTGTACACATACTTTTCTATCTTGATTCTTTCTTAAATGTCAGCCTAACTCATAAACGAGAAGAAGATTACTAGTTTTTAGTTGATTTGCTTTGCAGGTTACACTCCGATTTACAGTGATATACAAATATTTCTTGATAGGGAAGAAACGCATCACCACCACCCCCCACTAAGATGTTCTAGTGCGGTGGGTTGATCACTATCCAGAGCCGTAAAGTATGATTCTCACTACCAAAAATTGTGTCTATTCTCTTTTTACAAAAATAAATAAAATTGTGTCTATTCTCTTAACTATCATTTATGATTTATAAGGATATTATCATACTTTGTGAATGGATAAAAATAAATACTCTTGGTTTTGAAAATATGATTCATCTTAATATGTTTCTGATAAAAATCACTATTAATATTGTAATATGCATGTTTTTAGTCTACTTAGAAGATATATATGGTTTTGATTGATAACTTTGAGTAATCACAGAATCATATAGTTAAACAATAAAATAACTAAAAACCGGGTGAACATCTAAAAATTATTGAGTAAATTTTCTATATGCGTAGGTGAATTTCGTGAATAACATAATTAATATAATAACATATGTAACAGTATATATTATTTAATATATAAAAAGAATAAATATCAGTAACAGAATTATTTCTTAAAACAAATAAAAACTACATAATATCAAAAATATTATTATTATTTAGATTATTTTGATATATTTATAATAATACGTTTAATTTTATAATATAAAGAAAATTAAATAATAAATTTATTTATTATACATAACTACATATAACTTAAAATTTATCGTAACTTTAAATAGGTTAAATATTGTGATAGCAATAGGCAAAGATAAGAGATAGAGAGAGAAAGAGAGAGAGCACTGATAGTAGCTTTGTGTTCTCCTGGTGTCCGGAGGCGAATGGGAGCGCGTGCCGTCGCTGGAGACTTCCTTTTCCGAGCTTTATGGTGTTCCATAGTTCTCCTTCTTCCAGCATCAGTGGCGATCTTTGCCTCATATGACTAGCTTTAGACTATGGCGTCGTCACTTTCCTCACCGATTGAAGCTATCCGATGAATTGAGTTTAGAGGATGAAGGCGTATAAGATTTAGATGATGGATTCCTTGGTCGTTTATATGGTGACTTCGTGTGTAGGATGAGTTTTCGACTATGTTCAATGGACCTCTATGTTGGAAGGAGTTAAGGCGATAAAGTTGTATGCTTCGTAGTTCATGTTTCCAGTGTGTTCCAGTGAAACATAGTTTAGTTCTTCGGTGTTGACTTTCGAGGACGTGAAGAGGTAGAGACCTCTATGACGTGTGGTTTCTTTATTGGCTGAGGTTTAAACACGTGTCCCATCCATGCTAATTTTTTGATGTGTGTTGTTGTTTTCCGTATCTTTTCTTCGGTTGTTTTTTGTTGGGCTTTTAGCTTTACTTTTCATTTTGGTTTGGACTTTTGGCTTTGATCTTTTGTATTTTTGTATGGGTTTTATCCCTTTGGTCTTTGGCCTTTTAATAAAAATCAGATGACAAAAAAAGGTTAAATATTATTATGTAACTGTAACAATATAGAGAAGGTTTCAGCAAAAAAAAACTACTTAGTGAATTTTTCTACTTAATGAGTTTTTCGTTTGTATTTTAATTTATATACGCAAAAACTCAAATTTACTTCTTTGCATTTTATTTTTTACTCTCGTATTTTTTCGATTAGTGAAGTATTTTTGTTCTTAAACGTCGTTTCACCATTTTTTATCTTATCATTCGTGGCCTATTAACATTAGTTATAAGGCTGGTCCTGAGTATTTGAAGGTCTGAAAAATTTTCCAACTAAACTTTTCTTCAAAAATTTAGGACCCTAAAAAAGTTTTGGAGACCTACATGTATGTAATTTTCTTCAACGAATTTTCTTCACATAAGGGTAACGGTCTGTTGCAAATATTTTACTTATCANAGTGGTTCCGAGCTGGCCATGATTAAGTACATGAGAGCAATGATAAAATAAGGGAAATATGAGTTTTATTGACTTGTGATATGTACGTTGATAAATCTTTCAAATTCTTAAATTAGTGAATCGACCGGTACCCTTATACGATAAAGCCAATATAAAAAATAATAATAACTTTAGATATTTGGGATCTATAGACATAAATAAATAATCAGACAGTTGTGGGAAAAGATTACTAATAAGAATTATTTAATTATTATGTATCATATAGCATATATTAGACAGTGACATGCATAATAGTGTATGAGGCTATGAGCTTTTATATGGTTTGCAACTATGCATTCACTTTGTAAAGGCGACCTCCATGAATTGAATAAAAAGTAAACCAATAATACAAAGAGATACCCAAGCAAAATAAAAAGTAATTTCTAAGTTTTTTTTGTAAAACATTATATCATTTAATTATAGTAATCTAGAGGGACAAGGGTACCATCTAAATCACGATGGTATCCTTTCTATTTGCTTAAAAGTTATATTCTTAGAGCATTAACAACGCTGAATTTTTAATGGGGTTTTTCAACTTTATATGTTAGTAGGACCCAAGAAAAATTAAAACCGATCACCAAAACATCAGGAAAGTCACCAACTAAGGATCGATCATTTGGGGTTTTTTTCACTGTTTGCGGGCTCCACCGATACGTGGTGAACCCCGACTGGTTTAGTTTTTAATTTCTTTTTTTAATTAAAAAAATAAATAAGGAAAAAGAAAAAGAAAAATTTAAGGATCTCAAATGAGGTTTTACCGTTAAAGATGGTATTAGGATCCAAAGATGAAAGCGAAACTATCATACAAATATAAACACCCCCACAAAATATACAAATATTATTTATAAAGAAGAAATGTTACATGTTCAAACCAAACCGTAATGAACCGGAAATATTAAACTTATTTCGATTTCCATATATATAACCAAGTTGCAGTCAATGATTGATCATTGGTTACCTATTTGAATAATGCGAACGTTCTACCTTTGAGATAACATTTAGAGCCTTTACAGCATGATGGATCATTGATTACATGTTTAATCAATGGTTAAACATTAATCGTTTGGGAAGAAGACTTTGAATAAAACGCAATGAATTTTTATATTCACAAAGATATGATTAGAGTAATATATACATATATTTGTCCTCTTTTTTACTAGTTTCTATTATTTCTAGGTGTTGGTTTGATATTATATATGAAAGTGGTGGTCGCTTTCTATTTGGATAATGCGTGTGCATATATTGAACTTTAGATCATGAAGATGGTCATATATATCTCCAAAGTATCAATTCATCGAATCAGCTTTGATCTTAAGCAGTTCCATTTATAATTGTTCAATTCATTTCTTGTTATTGAAAATAATAAAATTATTGCAGTTCTCTTGATCCAAAATTCTTACCTTTTTAAATAATAGAAATATTTTGATTCCTAGGTACATGTTTTATGTACTTTACGCTCTAAGCATATATAAAGACAACATACATGATGATATTAGTTTGTGGAGACGACTTAGAGTAAATTAATAATGTTTCTTAGAAATGTTGAGGGACAAAATAACTATATTCTCATGGCAGTGATTTTCAAATGCTTGATAGACTTTTGTGACCAAAAGAAGATAGTGACGGGCGATATTGGTGTCTCGTAATCAGAACAATGAGATATCTGAGTATGAGTTTCAAAAAAAAAAAAGAGATATCTGAGTATATATTTGCCTATTTTTCTTGTAATAATGCATACCAAGTGAACTGCAATATATGAATAGTTCAGGATAGTTTACGTGGTCCTAAACAGTTTTAAGGCATGACAAAATAACATTTTATTTTAATCTACAACATAGTTCCAGTTGTGTTAATACATGCTAACAATGTGAAGACCAAAAGGGGTGTATTCAACTGAGAGTTTTAGGTGATTTGTATTAAAATGACAAATCTACTGTTATTGAAAAATTTCAAAAACTCATTTAAAATTCACTGTTATTGAACTTGACATTTCGTAAAGTACTCTGAAATCCACTGTTATTGAAAATATTTTAAGTTGTGGATTATTAAAGTTATTAGGTGATTTTAGGGTGTTTGAGTGGAGTTTCTTGGTTAAAAAAATTGAAACACAAATCTCATGGTTTTAGGTGATATTCTAGAATGTTTTAACAAAAATCACCTAAATCTATGCACTTACTGAAATCATCTGAAATTCTATTAAAAATCAAATCACCTCAAATGTTAATTTGAATACACCCCTCTAAATGAGAAATCATCATATCCTAGAAATTATAGTTTTGAATACTAACACAATTTGTACTTTGGTTGCTTTGTTCGTACCGATGATTAGGTTGACAATGTAGCCTTTAAATATTCATCTTAGCATACTTTATTTTGGTTATGGCTATTAGAATATTAGAATAATAAAAGTGTAGGAAAGTGAAATAGCAATGAGGGAGTGACTTATATCTTAAAGGTAGTAAGCATTGACCCCATAATCTCAAAATGTCACAGTCGCAGATGATATCATTTTCATATGAAAAAAACTTTGAACTTCAAAGTTGGTTAAACATTGTTTTCGAATTTATCTTATTTTATTGAATAAATTTACTCACGGCAAATAAATGCTCATTGTAAGGCATCTTGCAATATAATTATTCCCATAGTTTACTGACCTGGTCACTTCTTTTTCACTCCTTTGCGCAAAATCACTAACCAAGTCAATAAAATTAGCAAAAGAAATACAAGATTGGACATATCTAAAATTAAAAAATAGAAAACTAACTCCATGAATATAGGGCTTAAATTAGGATAATTTTCAGTCAAATCCATGCAAAAAGAGTTAGGTCAAAACTCATTCATCGGTCAAAACAATTTCCTCCTTCGTTTTCCATGTCATGCTAAGTGCCATCCTAGCATATACGACGCCTTATTACATGAAAATAATATCTAGAGGCATGCATCATGATGATTACATAATATATATGTAGATATAAGCATATAAGCATATAAATACATATACATAAACCAAAACTATATATATGTGTCGATGGTTACTGGAAACTCCCATAACCTCCTTTTCATTTCTTCTCTGTCCAAACAGAAGAAACCTTTGTTCTGTTTTAATTTGATTATCTCTTTGTCTTTGTTTTTCAGTTTTTTTTTCTTCAATATTTCAATTATTCGATGGAATTTCTTGTTCATACATCAGTTCCAACAATGTTTGACAAAGAATCCGTGAAGGCCTGTTCGTTATTTTTCTTACTATAAGTAATTTTTCTGGGGAGTTTTCTCTCCTTTTCCAAGAAAGTTTTCGCATTACCATTGGAGAGAAAGAACACAATCATGTTGCAAGACGTGATCTCGTCTCAAGATCAGCTTTCCATCGTAATTCTCTTCTCTTCAACTACCTAATTCATTTATATTGTTTGAAACCATTGCATTGAACATATCATTTTCTCTTAAATGTATAGATTATATACATTCAAATATCTTTAAAATGAATAACTCTTATGGGGCAACCCTAGAATTTCAATTAACTAGAGTTTTCTTTTTTGGTTTAACGTCATTTTCTTTCCTTATTCCATTCTATCTCCATTTCATTTTCTTCATTCCTTGAACTTTATTTCCTTTGTTATTCTCTGCACACTTCAATTTATCGTCCAAAATTACGGTTTTTGAACATTATCATTCTTATTCTCATGCATGCGTACGATTGTTACTTCTAAGCCAATTGAAAATCGTTACGTGATATTAAAAAATGTTCTACTAACATCAAGTCCATTCAACTGTTTCTATCACATCCGGACATGCAATTTATCTTCAAAAGTAAAATGCTATATAATTTCTCACCTTCAATTTACAAAGTCCAGTGAATTTCACTAGTATTGTTTTGATGCGTATATGATCATAAATTCATAATGAAGGTTTCTTGCATGTTATGAAGTGCCCTTAACTTTTTCTTTGTGGGAAAAAAATCTAAATGTTGGTTCATACCAGGCAATGTTAAACTATTTTCTTAGCACCAACAAGAAATGCCAGAATCAGAAAACTTTCCTTTTATAGAAACTCCACTCTTTTTTTGCTTTTTCTTTTTAGCTATTGGAGCTTTGTACACTTCTTCTAAACATGTCACATGAAAGAACATATGCATTTAATCCTTTTTAACATTTGTGTTGTTCTAAACTGGCATTAATAACAAGAAAGAAAAGATTAGATTTGATCCAGACACAAAAATCTTGGAGTGTTTTGATGTCGAAAAACAGAATAAAGAGTTATCTTATTGATTCTCTCTATAGATAATTAAGGACACAATAGAAAGAAAAATTACTATAGTATAAATCTGTCTTGAGAACCAATCTTTAATTTCTCAAGGATCTCACGCAGTTCTTGTTTCTTGTGACTCAAGCCAAAACTCTGTTTCTCTTCTTTGATGCTTGGTTTTAGCGTAATGTTTTCAAAAGATGTTGATCATTTACTTTCTCTGTTCCATTTTTTTTTTCTAAATCTAACCGTTCTTTGTGTTATTTCACCAGGATGATATCACGAGCCCTCTTAGTGCTCAAATCTTCGATTTTTGTGATCCACAACAGTTTCAAGAAACTTTCAATCCTTCCTCCGAGGTCAACTCTGTTTCAAACGTTCTTGAGAAATCTGGGAGCTTCCAAGACACTAACACGACCACAACAACTGAGAACAGTAACACAAACATGAACAACAAATTTCAAGATGATGAAGACGACATCAATAACGCGGATCTCTCCATAGTTTTCGATTCACATGAGGATTTTGAAAACGACATAGCAGCTTCTATCGATTTCTCATCATCCTCTTTGCAGTATCCAGTTATAGATAATCTCTTTACAACAACAAATCAAGACCTGTTTGATTTCTCATCTGGAGTTGAAAATGTTCATCAGCTTCCAAACATTCCATACTCTGGAGATACTCTGGCTCTACCAGCGGTTTCGTCTATAGCTCCTCCTCTATTACCTTTAGGGGGTTTCGAAGAAGATTGTCTTTCTTCTATCCCAAGTTACAATCTTGGCTTAAACCCTAACCCTTGCTCTTTCTTTCGTACTTCCGGTTTACCGGCATATATGGGGAATATGAGCACCGGTTTATTATCTTCTGATAATAGTTCTGGTTTATATCCCGGACCGGATACCAACAAACCACGTGATCAATTGATGAATTTTCAAACTGATAATGGTGGATTATTCTGTCCGGATTCCATCAAAGGCATCTTTAATCCAGACGATCTCCAGGTAAAATTGAAAATTAATTTCAAATTTTTTGTTGTAATTTTCTGGTTTAGGCTTAGTTATTATCTTCATAAGAAGTAAGGTATGTGGAACTGAGATTTCTGGTTTTGTTTGTGATCAAATATTTGGTTTGGTTAATACCTGATTTATGGAAGGAACTGGCTCGGTGCAGCAAAATTCTCGGTTTTCATACTTTTGGTTTGTTATGAAGGAACATACGACCGGTTCAATATTGCTAACCGGATTTTTGTTGTTGTTGAAAAGGTACTTAGTGGCGTCGAGAACCAAAGCCACTTAGTGATACCTAAGACTCATCCGACATTAGGACCGGTCGAGATAACCGGTTTAGAAGATTCAACGTCAAATAAAGTTGTGAAACTCTCCCCTGAACAAAGAAAAGAGAGGATCAATAGGTATATGAAGAAAAGAAACGAAAGGAATTTCAGCAAAAAAATCAAGGTTCAATTCTTATTAAAGTTTAACCGAAATAAACCGTTGGTTATTGTTTTTACAATTAATTTGGGTTTTTGTTATAGTATGCGTGTAGGAAAACATTGGCAGATAGTCGTCCAAGAGTTAGAGGAAGATTTGCAAAGAATGATGAATATGGTGAACTACCTAAACAAGGTTCTTCGAGCCATTATGATGATGAAGACGGGGTAGGAAAAACCGGTTTGTTTTAACTCGTTGTATATGTTTAAGGAGGGTTGATCAACTAAACCTAATTAAACCGGTTTGGTTCACAGGTGGGCGTAAAGGGTGAGGAACAACTGGTAGATTCTTCAGACATTTTTGCACACATTAGTGGACCCAATTCCTTCAAGTGCAACTACTCAATTCAGTCTTGGATTTGAGTTTCAAGTCTTATAAGATGCATGTTTATAGCATGAATCTTATATAGTTATATATAACTAGTAATTCTATAGAGTTATTTCTTGTTACTTAATTAGTATACGTGTTTTTGTAATTCTGCAGTCGAAACAAATTAAAAATAAAAATAAAGAAAGAAAGAATAATGGGCCGTTTAGGTAGGTTTGGATGAATAAAACAGTAGTGAAGAAGGATGTTTCTTCACTAAAAACAATGAATAAGTGAAGAAGATTGTCTAACTACTTTACATAGAAATTTGGAAATTTTGTAAATATATAGTGTCTTGTATTTAAAATGATATATGAAATGTCTTGAATAAAAAGGTTTAAGAGTTTTGATCTCACCTAAACACTATATTATAAACATTTTAGTTCTTAGTTGAGCTCTTGGAAACCAAGCAAGCAAACCACGTCTGCAGGGCCGACCCTTGGCCATGGTAAGTGATATATATTTGCAATAGGCTCCAAAACTTTTGAAGAAAATCACATAGATATAAGTCTTTCAATAAAGGATAGCGTTAGCAGCACTTGCAATCCTTGGCCATAGATCTACACACTCTTTTCTGATAGGTCCAATAATTGCAGAACCTAAAACCGCACATGTCTCGGAAAAGATCTCATATAGAAAACAAAATGTACATGATCAGAAAATGTGGTGACTGATTAATGAGTTCGGTAAGAGAAATGAATGGGCAAAGTACAACCATCATCTCAAAAAGATGTATTATGATTTCACACCAAGAGTTTAAATGTACAATACTAATATTAAAAGACTTGAACCAATCCATTTGTTTTATGTTGAAAGTACCGTGTAATTTTTTTTCTTCTCACATATATAATGAATTGCTGAGAATATCATTTTATTTATTCAACAAGTTTTACACACCAACATATTCAAGAACACAATTATTCCACATAGAATTTTTGTTTATCTGTCCTTTTCCTAATTAAGATAGAGACCATAATAATACAAACAGACAAATTAAAAGATAAGCAAATTAAAACATGGAGGTTTTGTTTATGTGTTCTTTTCGTAATTAAGATTGAGAGCATAATAATACTAACAGACAAGATAAGCAAATTAAATGCTTAGTCTTGCTTGCGAGAATCGCCCTTCTCTTTATTCTTTTTAGCACAGTATTCAAATAAACTTGCATCAAAGACACCTCTCACCGCTTCTTTAGACACGAACCCTTCTTCATCCTTTGCAAGTAGATAGACTAGTAGCCATTCAACTTTATTCGCAAGCCTGCCACAAACCAAGACACCAAACCGCTCGGTTTACCTTTTTTTACCGGATAATAACCAAACTAAGAGATATTGTCACATATAATCAACTAAGAACCACTAGTACTAACCATCCAAAAGGATCGATTGCCATTCGGTTTCCCTCGGTTAAGTTCCAAAGCTCTTTTAATGACATCTTGTTCGGAGCCGTTAACGCATATTTGCTAAAGATGTTCTCGAGATTAACCGGGACATACCTGCAATAATCAATTTTCCATATTGATTATATCGTGAAATTCTGTTTGAAATGATTGGGTGTGTAACGTGTTTGAGTGAATACCTTCCTTCGGTATCATAGGTGCTTGAATCACTCCCATGTTTCGCTTTGTGTATGTTGTCGATGTAAACAGGCAATAGTGGGGATGGCAACCAACTCTATTTACAATATTCACCATGCATTCACAACATTTACTATTATATCAATCTAGAAATAATAACAATTAAAAGATTCAATCTGAAGAGTCTTAATAAGGATTTGTTTTACATACCGGAAGTGTAACGTAGCTAAACGCTAAGTTTATGACTATGCTCCAGAAAACAGAAGAGATTGGGTTGAAACCGAGGTCACGGAATCCTGCAAAATAAAAATTCAGTATTTGTTGTTATGGTGAATATGTGAACATGTAACGAAAGAGTTACGTTTTAGACAAATATATNTTTATGACTATGCTCCAGAAAACAGAAGAGATTGGGTTGAAACCGAGGTCACGGAATCCTGCGAAATAAAAATTCAGTATTTGTTGTTATGGTGAATATGTGAACATGTAACGAAAGAGTTACGTTTTAGACAAATATACGGTTTCTTATTTCTCGGAAAAGTTAATAGTAAATAATAGTAACCTGCATAAGTCTCCCAAGGATAGACGATTCCATCGCCGTTTTGGTCGAAGAAAGCACAATGTTGTTGCATAACACTCATGCCTCTGCTGTCATGACCTTCTGATCCATTCGGATGCTCTGTATCTGGAGCTACTAGAGCTCTTGCCAAATCTGATTTTCAACAATAAAAATTAAGAAAATGTCCCCATAAAGGTCTAGTTAAAGTGACCATTAACTTATTGATTGGTAGTTGCTACCTATAACTTTGACAAAAAAAAAGTNCTCTGTATCTGGAGCTACTAGAGCTCTTGCCAAATCTGATTTTCAACAATAAAAATTAAGAATTAAAGGTCTAGTTAAAGTGACCATTAACTTATTGATTGGTAGTTGCTACCTATAACTTTGACAAAAAAAAAGTTTTTTTGGAATTACGTGTTTGCCAGAGTAATACCTTTCCCATTTATGAAAACATGCATAATAACTTATAAGGGTATTTTTAAAATTAAATATTTAAAAACTCTTATGAAAAAAAGTTATTTACTTTGTAATTCAGAAAAAATAGAACTTTTTACTGAACAGGTTTATGACCTCGATCGGGGTAATAATCCAGTTCCAAACTTCATAGATGAATTGCAAATCTAAAATGATTTTTTTTTATCATAAAGTTAGAGAAATTGAAAATTACTCGGATCTATCNCTCGATCGGGGTAATAATCCAGTTCCAAACTTCATAGATGAATTGCAAATCTAAAATGATTTTTTTTTTTATCATAAAGTTAGAGAAATTGAAAATTACTCGGATCTATTGAACATCAATATTTTTTTTAAGATTTGTCATGTTAATCGCAGGGGTTAGTATGATTGTTATACTTTCGCTTGTTTATACATTAAACTCTTAATTTTTTTTTTTTTTGCAAAGTTAAACTCTTAAGTTTGGACATGCATATATACTTACATGGTTTAGGTAATGTTTCCTCCAAGTCGTTCCTTACTTTTCGCTGACTGGTCACGGGAGCTAACGGCGCCGTAGTGGCAAATGCCTCTGACTCGTTTCCCATACTCTCTCTTATCCTTTGGCTCTCCTTCTCTTACTCTTCTGTAAGTGTTAATAATTGAAGATGCTCTCGGTTTCTACTTTATGTGAAAATGGACACTGTATATTTTGGTTTTTGTGGTCCTTTTATAAGTAAGATGATGTGATAAGAAAATGAATTATGGACACGTGTCGTAAACTTGTGGTTTAAGATGTAAAAGAAAACGATAGA
>OVBX01003525.1:0-16345 GCA_900406325.1 Erucastrum elatum | reverse complement strand
AAAAATAATTTTTTTTTTTTTTTTTTTTTTTTTTTGTCGACCACACATAAGTAATCATGATAGCAATACTATAAAACAAAAAGTAATGATCATTATCATCATTATGTATTAGCGACGATAAGGAAGAAGTACAAATAATTAACGTGGCAATAACGATTTGTATATGTAATTAATGTAGACAGCATGATAATATGAACAAAATAAACCAAAATCACTTATGTGAAGAAAAGGAGATGCGGCAAAGAAGATATAGAGCATCATCACCTTATATTTTTCTTGAATTAATAATTATGTTTGGTGATTAAATATGAGATAGTTTACTTCTCTATATATATATGTGTGTAAATAATCATAGTTCCTCTTAGGTTATGTTTTTTCTTAAAATTAGGACTTAAAAAATGAAAATTAACATTAAACAATCTTTAACACTTTTTTGGTTTAAGTTGTCTACTTATTTCACTAAAATTATCNTGTCTTTTTATTTCACTAAAATTATCTTGTTCATGATTTTAGGAAAGGAAAATTAGTTTTAAATAAATTAGTTTTTAAAAAATAAATTATTGTTACAAATTGTTATAGGTTTTAGGAAAATTAGTTTTAAATAAATTAATTTTACAAAAATAAATTAGTTTTACAAATTGTATAGGTTTTGTTAAAACTAAAATTACTATTAACTTTTTAATAAATCGTTTTATCATGTTATATTTTTGATATTTTTAATAAACAGTCTTTGATATTTTTCTGGTTTATTTAAAAGGATAATTACGAATTTTTTAATAAGATTATATTTTCTTTATTAATAGTAGGAAAATAGGAAAATTAGTGTTAAATAATGTATAAATTTAATTTAGTATATATGATTTGTATAAAACAAAAGTTACTATTTTTAAAAATCTTTACAAAATGTTTTTAAGAATGTTGTCTTTTCTTTATTATGGAAGTAGTAAAATAGGAAACCCACTGTTAAATATTTCACAATTTTTTTTTGGTATAGGTTTTGTAAAAAGGATAATTACTATTGAAAAAAATCTTTTTAATTAATAAATTGGTTTTGGTATAGGTTTTAGGAAAATTAGTTCTAAGTAAATTAGTTTTACAAATTGGTTTTGGTTTAGGTTTTGTTAAAACTAAAATTCCCATTACCTTTTTGATAAATAGTTTTATCATGTGATTTTTTAGACATTTTAATAAACAGTCTTTGACATTTTTTCTGGTTTATATTTTTAAAAGGATAATTACAATTTTTTTAATAACATTATATTTTCTTTATTGATAATAGGAAAATTAGTGTTAAATATTGTATAAATTTAATTTTAGTATATAGGATTTGTATTATTATGAAAGTAGGAAATAGAAAAATCAATGTTAAATATTTCACAAATTTATTTTGGAATATAGGTTTTGTAAAAAAAAAGATAATACTTCTTTAAAAAACACATGCCGCAATCTAAAATATATAATTGCCATGTGTTGCGATCGTGTTAATTAGTAACTTTAAAAACTAAGATATAATAATATACAATCAATCATCCCAACGTATACATGTATTTTATACATTTATCCCCGTAAATTATTTAAGTAATTATAAAATTAAAATTTTAAGAAAAGATGCAGGAAAGAAAAGGGTTTACGAAGCCAAACCCTTATTTTTTCTAAAGTCCGCCACTTTGTTGCGCCGTCGTTCACTATCGGTCTCCTTCTCTCTAAAACCCTTCTCAAGTAACATCTTCTTCGTTTGGTCTCGTAATCAACGGTAAATTTTTCTTCTATTCTCTGAAAGCTTTATTTCAATTTCAGAATATACTGTCTTCCGTCCTCAGCTTCAATATCATAGTTTCTGTTGTTAACAGAACCTAAGTTACGAACTCGTTGCTTCAGTATCATACTTTCTGATGTTATTACATATTAATCTATATGTTCCTGTCTCAATTCAGACATGATTTGTTTTTTCTTATAAAATCTTGTGACAGATGTCCCTTGAAGATGACTTCGTGGAAGACGATGAGATGAACATGATAGATGAAGACGAAGAAGCAGCATCAGACTCCGAAGCAGAATCACTTTCAGATTCAGATTCAGACAACGAGATCACCGAGAAGCTACCCGAGCCGACAAAGACCGCCGTCTACAACAGAGACGGTCTCCTCGACAAACTCCAAGACATAACCTGGCCCGAAGACGTCGACTGGACTCACAAACTCACCGTGGAGATCGACCAGGGCCCACAAGCCGTCGACGTGAACGACGACCTCGCTAGAGAGATGGCTTTCTACACTCAAGCCTTGGAAGGGACGAGGGAGGCTTTCTCGAAGCTACAGGAGATGGGGCTGCCTTTCTTAAGACCAGCGGATTACTACGCGGAGATGGTGAAGTCAGACACGCACATGGAGAAGGTGAAGTCGAAGCTTCTATACGAGAAGAAGCAGATGGAGGAGGCGGAGGAGAGGAGGAAAGCGAGGGATAACAAGAAGATGGCGAAGGAGGTTCAGTCTCAGAAGATGAAGGAGAGGGCTAAGCAGAAGAAGGATGAGATTGAGTCTGTGAAGAAGTGGAGGAAGCAGAGGCAGCAGAGTGGGTTTAGTGAGAAAGGTGGTGGGGCCGGGGAGCTTGATCTTGAGTTTGGGAATGGGAAGAGTTTTCAGAGAGGTGGTGGGAAGAAGAGGCCTGGTGTGTCTCCTGGTGATCGGTCGGGAGGGAAAGGGAAGAGTGCGTCGAGGATGAATAATAAGAAGAGGGAGTTTAGGGATTCTAAGTTTGGTCATGGTGGTAGGAAAGGGTTGAGTAAGCAGAACACTGCGGAGACGACTAATGATTTTAAAGGTGGGTTTCGTGGAGGTAAAGCTGCTGCTGGTGGTAACAAGAGACAGAAGAGATAGATTAAAAAGAAGGTTTTGATTATTATCTAAACTCATCGGCAACTTATTTGTTATCTTGGATTATGTTTTAGAGAATGCTTTTTGTTTTGTGATGTGTTCAGGACAGATACCTTTGGTTACAATGTTGTACTAATGATTTCTTGAATTAACGAAGTCCTATGTGTTTTGAGAACATTTAGACCACCTCCATCGGGGTCTTTTAACAAGGGTTCTGAGCAAAAAAGAAAATAAAAATAAAAGAAAAAAGCAAAAATAACAGAGAACCGCTGTTATACGAAGGCACTTTAGAATTGTTAAAGAACCCTTAGGTGTCAGTTTGGTACTGGATCGCCCATTAATATCTCTTTCTCTCTCCTTCATCGGCGAAATCAGTTCTCCTCCTCCTTCTCCATTCTCGATCACTCTGTTTCTCTCTCGAATCTCATCTCTTTGTTAGGCAAAATCATCCTTTCGATTTCCCTTTTTTTGTTACTGCTTTGTTGATTTTGTTGTAAGGGTAGGTATCGGTACGACAAAATCTTCGAATTCGATTACGCAATCGAGCCAGAAGTAGTGGACGGCATGAAGCTGGCCGGAGATCTCTGACTGTTTCGCATTTGTAAGTTCTAATCTCCCCTCTCAATCGATAAATGTTTTGTGTGAATTAGCTTTTGTATTGTTTGGTTTCTTATTGATTCCTTTTAGAAGTAAGTAAACTAGTTCTTGTAATCATCATTCGATTGGATTTTTTTTTGGAGCAGGGGTTTAACGGGAGGGGAGTAAACTAGTTCTTTTAATCATCACTTCGCGGAAGGTTGATGCCTTATTGTTGACTGATCTCGCAGGAAGTAAATGTGGAGGAAAGACATGTGTCCAAGGTTATTGCTTTACTGGATATAGCCAAGTGTCTGCACATCATGCACGAGGGGAAGTTTCTACACCTTCCTGTTACAGACAAAGGTAGAAGTTCAAATCTTTCTGTTTGTTTTGGTCTGTTGTGAAGGAAAAGTCAGGTTATTGGACTAAATATGTTTGTTTTTTCAGGAGCTTGAGAATCCTATCATTCTCATTCATGAGAAGAAGGTTTCAGACATGAACTCGTTGTTGAAAGTTCTATAGGCAGCTGTGAAGGTAATACCTTCCTGCGATTACCTATTATTAGTAATCACTATGTTCTGAAGTTCGGTTTGTAGAAGAACTTTGCTAGTAGAAAAACCGCTCACTTTGTTTCTCTTATCGATTGTGGTTGTGCAGGGCAGCAGATCACTTCTTGTTGTGGCAGAAGATGTAGAGAGTGATGCAAGAAGATTGTTTTGAGAAGGAACATGAATGGGAGAAGATTTTAAACTAATGTGGAAGTGATTTGTTTTCCTGATGGCCACGGCAAATGAGGACAAGATCATTCTTATCCAAGAACTCAGCAACAACATCAGCTCCAAACGTGCAAGATATACCTCTGTCGCTATCAGACCATCCTCACTCTTCTGACCAGGATCATACCAAAGCAAATCACAAATCATTCAACTTTGAAAAGAAAAACTAAAAACCTCAATGAGGTTCTCCCATTGGACAGCAAGAAAATTAATTAGACTAAAAAGGGTTCTGAACTTTTCAGATCACAAAATCAACTATTAGTTTATTCATTAGAACCCATATGGGTCTCTAACCAATGGACTTGCTCTTATTTTCCAAGAGGTTTTATTATTGATAATCAGTTTTCGGGTTCGGTAGTCCAATAGGTTTCGGTTCGGTTGATTCGGATTTTCGGTACTATGTTCACAAGTACCATTCGGTTTTTTCTAATTATCGGATCCGGTTCCTTCCGGATTTGGTTCGGATCGGATTATAACCAATGTCTGAAATTGTTCAATAATATTTTTTTAAACCTAAAATTTTGACAAAATAATATTCAAAATATGTAAATTATCCACAAATATAATTAAAAATTAGTTAAAATATCTAAATTAACTAAAATATATTCAAAATAACATATAACATAGACTATGAAAATATTTAGAATACTATAAACTATCTAAATTACCTTAACATATATAAAAATATTAACATATTTAACTAATTTCGGATACCTTCGGATCCTATTTCGGATTTCGGTTCGGTTCAGATTATACCTAAAGTCCAAAGTACTAGGTTCATAAGTCCCGTTCGGTTATTTTTGTATAACGGTTTGGATCCGGATTCGGTTTTTCCGGTTCGGGTGTAGGTCGGTACTTCGGGTTGGGGTAAAAATGCCCAGGCCTACTTGTAACTTTATCATTGAACAACCAGTCTCTCAAGCTCTCGTTCTTAGAACAATACCTTCTTCTTCATGCTAGCTAAGTAGCTAGGTAGCTTCCAGTTCTTAGTTCATGTTAATATTAATCCTTATGGGCAACCCAAATGCCAGTTCGCGAGAACCAGGCTGATGTCTGACCTAACACCGCTTACCCAGACCTGGTTCTGATTCCGGTTTCCCAGTAATGTCCTTTGGATTGGAATCTGATAATGGTGAAAGGGAGAGTGTTAGACACCAGACCACATAGGCACATATCATTTGCAGGAGAACATGGAAGAGAGTTTTATAATTTCTAGTTTCTAAACCCTCAAAGATTCTCATATATTAATGTCAAACGTGTGGGCTATATAAAGTTTCATTAAAAGTTTGACAGAGATTTTTAAATGTGTGTTTCACGTTGATCATCTTTCTTATAGTCTCTGTTTTACCGGTGACTAGAGACGATACAGAAACGAATTTGCTTGGAGAGTGGTTTTAACATAACGTGAAAACACGAGGATGATCCTCGAATATAATAAAACTAAAACTTTAAATTTTATTATATGAAACCTTGAAACGTTAACAATAACAATACAAAGCTTAGAACATAAATATCTTGAAACAACACAACTTAACACCCACACAAGTTTTATTCTGGAACCGGAACCAGACTTGGAAGGTACACATGTCCACATACCAAAGGCCTATCATGATAGTCATCCAAATTACATCGTCCTGTCTCAACTAGTTTCTTAGCAACCCCATCTTTACTAATCTCACAAACACTTACGCAAACATAATCATCTGCTGCATCTTCCATCACCTCTTCGCACCACGCCATGATACTATCGTTCTTGTCGACAAAGTAACTAGGATGAGCGAGTTCATGATCGGTATGCAATGTCGGTAGGTCTGGATTAGTCACGTTCAAGTACTTTTCCCACGAGACAACACCATCATCATTCAATGTTTTCGTGACCCACACTTCAACCTTCGTTGTTTCTTCACGTTGGTGTAACAAAGAAAGCCTATCTCCTCTAAAACTTGACAACGATGCTGTATCCAACACACTGCACTGGAACGGAACATTGCATACGACTTTGAATTTTTCTGTCGAGAAATCAAAACATAGGATGAAAAGTTCGGGTTTCTTGTTCCAGTGTGCGACCCAATACATGTTTCCTTTTATGGAAACTCCTTTGCATGGTGGATCAATCGACCAATCCAACGTAGCTTCATCAACGATTATTCTCCATGCATTAGATTTAAAATCATATATCTGAATCACTGGCTTACAAGGTCCAATCACTGCACTCTCGTCGTCTTCAAGCTCTCCTTCGAAAATCCTTAGAATTTTGTATTCATCACGTGATACATTGTCGTATCCTATACCGTAGAAATCATTAACAGAGTAAAAACTCATTGGTTTAATACATTTGATACGTTTCAAGAACGGGTTCCAAACTGCGAGTTTGCAGCTTCTTGTTCGAGTTTTGTTGCATCTACATAACAATAATCCATCGCAATGAACAGTAGTTGAGATCTCGGAATTGTGAAACTCTTCTGGTATTGGTGAAGATGAGCGAGCTCCTTGCATAGGATTGATGATCTGAACCGTATGGTCGATTCTTATGAACCTTTCTTGGACAAGATCCAAGTATTTATAGATGAATCTCTTGTCCTTCAAGAGAGCGTGCCATTGTTTGCACGTCAGTTTGAATTGTGTCAAATATTCTATTGGAATCCTACAGAATATTTCTTCTATTATATCAATAGGAAGCAATGAAGTCTCTGAGGAAGCCATGATGAATATTGGAAGAAAGAAAACTGAATCTTTATGACATAAAAACTAGTAGTCTCCCTTCTATAATAATTCTACGTCATGGATAATAATAGACAATTTAAAACTTTTTAAGTAAACAATCAAGCATTACCACTAGTTTTTGCAATAAATCATGTAACGTGACTGACAAGTTTCCCCTTTTATTTCGAGTTTAATTTGAGGTTTATATTCAGCAAGGAAATTGGGGTAAATTTTGGAAATAGTACGAAAAATGTTTAAATTTTAATTGATAATTAACAATTTTAGATTGTTGTAAACACTATAGAGCTCTTAAGTTTACTTATATTTGTTATGGCTTTGTTTTAGACTGTACAAGGGTAGAAATGATTGTTATGTCTTGGGTATGTTAAACGCTATACTCTTTGATTTATTATCCATTTGGGATTGATATCCTTGCATGTATAGTCTTGATGGTGTTGTCCAAAAAAAAAGTCTTGAGGGTCCTACACAGCCTGTCGCCTTTGCTGTGAACTTGTTTCTGTTTTGTTTATGATTTTCGCCACTTATCATTTGTGTATTCTTTATATTTTTATTTGGTTTGAGAATCAACATTGAGCTTCAAACAAATGATATATTATATTACTTCAGGCCGTATACAAAGTAAATCTCGCACAAAGACAAATATACACAAGCTTATTCCACAAATCAAGTGACCAAACAAATGGTTTGAGAGCTACAAGGATGCATACATCAAATCACACGATGATGAATACAAATAAAGGAAGAATGAAATCAGTAAAATTTGAGAGCTACGAGGCTGACCACCAGGAAGAGAAGGGATGGTGAGAGAGCGTAGGAGGACGAAGGAGTAACAGAAGGTCGACTGGTGCTTCCTCCGTCATCAGACGTAGGAGCAGCACCGTCCACGGTTGGTGTCAAAGGTCTGGTTGTATCGGACTGTGGTGTCTCAGCTGCTGGAGTAGGCTCTGGAACAATTGGAGTTGTTGTTGGACTTGGAGACATTGTCGGTCCAAATGTACCAGCAGGTCCTATTCCAACCAAAAAAATAAATCAAACTCCTTGTCAATTTATAATCCAAGAATTAATTAATTACATGATTAGTTGGGATGATGATGTGGTTGATTTTTTACCAGGAGCAGCAGCTGGAGAAATATTGGCGCTGCATTGAAGAGGAACTCTAGGCATGTTACAAGCACGTGGAAGAGAGACGGCGGTTGTACGGTTAATCGGAATGTTAAAAGGAACACTTCCGGTGACAATAAGACACAGACATCCCATTCCTCCCGTAGTCAAAGACCTCAACGAGTTACAACAATCAGAGGAAGGTGAAGTTCCGTTGGTACTGCTGTTGGTTAAAATGCTCATACAAGGACCCACGGTGGTCATCATAGACGGTGTACATTGGCTAAGGGGCGGTTGCTGGCTGCGAACCGGCAAAGCTAGCACTGCGATTAAGGCCACGACAACAGCGGCTATCACATGGATCTTCAACATTATTGATCGATTGAAGCTTCTTTATTTTTTGAAGTTTGTGTTTGAAGTGAATTGTGATGGAGAACTGAAGAAAGGAGATTTGTTTTATAGGTAGACAAATGTGGAGGGAACGAAGGAAGTGTGTATAGGTCAACCACTACAACTAACTATGTTGTTTTTTTGTTAGTAGAGTCGTTAGTTATGTGTTGACAAATGGGATGCGTACACGTGTGTAGAGTGTAGTAGGTAGCTGCTGCCTAATTCGTCTCGGGATTGTATTAGATGAACCACTCTCCCCACGGTTGGTTTTGTTTCGGTTTAGTAATTCTGTTTTAAACTTAAGCCTAATTATAATATCCTATTGAGTCAAGATAAAAATGTCCAGCTTACCAAAGTAACAAAACAACACATACACATGTTCCCAGGAAAATGAAGTGATAAGAATTTAGCATGCTCAATAGTCAATAACTACAACTAAGAATTTGGTACTATGGAGGGGACACATCCAAACACTTTTGGACGCCAAAATCACATGGAAAATCAACTGGGAAGCAGCAGGAACAAAGGTGTGTGGTTCCAACATTCTCCTCTGAAGTATGCTTTTCGTTTGGTTATAGCTATTCAACATCGCGTAAGGACAGAAGATGGTATGGCAACTTGGAATGTGGAAATAGACTCATCTTTTGTATTACGCCAAACTCCACTGGACTCGATGAATCATTTATTTCTTCTCATGTAATTTCTCATCCAAGCTCAGTTTTCTCAAGACAGATACTCTAATATTTATCATATCATAGCCAAAGCAAACGTGTCCTCTCTCTACTCATTCAATGTATTCCAAATCACACTATACAACACATAGACATAAAGGAATGCTCGTCGACATGGAACAAGAGCCGAAGACAACGTTTACTCTAATCCAGTCCAGCTGATTGATAAACAAGTGACGAGTCATGCTATATTTATACGAGTAATAGGAGATAGGATACGAAGAATCCTCGTAACTTGTTTGTTGCAAGAAATTGACCCAAGACGTGTAAAAACAAAATCTCAATATGCCACATTTGATGTAAACACATTTTTTGGTTTTGAATAAATTACATTCATTTCAGAAAAAAACTATACGGTTGAACACCTGTCATTCATTCATGCCTACTATTTTCTTTTTTATCTCAGTTAATTTTATTCTGGTCTTCTTAATATTATTCTATACCGCCGACCAAAAAAACTTTCCTNAAAAAAAAATTTTTTTTTTTTTTTTTTTTTTTTTTTTTTTTTTTTTTTTGTCACGGAACCAAAAAAACTTTCCTTTAACTTGAAAACACCGGTTGTTCAAAAAAAATAAAAAATAATAATAACTTGAAAACACCGCAACCATAAGCTGAAATAGTTCACGACTTTGAAACATATATTAATCTAGAGACTAGAAGTCTAGAACGTCTAAAGACTTGTAAAAGATGATGTCCTCAACTGAGACTTTTCAACACCTCTTATGCCAAGTCAAACACAACTACAAGAAATTGGGCTCAAAAAGAAATTTTAAAATAAAAAGAATACAAAACAATCACTGTATTATACCTGAAATCAAATAATCAGGGAAGTAGTTCAACAACGCAGCCTAAGACCGTCACCAAAGACCACTGACCAAGAACAAGCAGAACCAGTTCTGTTCACAACACATCACGTCGTGTCCAAACAGATCAAATACTTTAACAGAAACCGTTAGAAAAGTAGGAAAAAGTTGGCTACTAAAATCAAGTCATGGCCTCTTGTCATTTTCACGTTTCAACTCCTTCAATTCCCTATTTATATTCTTCATCAAGACTCGACAAGACCCAATCAAACAAACACAACGCAACCCAACAAAGCAAAACCCAGAACGATTCTCTTCGCTTCAAAAACATCTCTCAAGGAAACATGAAGATGGGAATGGGTTTAATGTTGCTTACAGTTTTAATGGCTGTGATGCCTTCTACAAGAGTCTCTGCTCAGTCAAGTTGCACGAACGCCTTGATCAGCATGGCACCATGTCTCAACTACATAACCGGAAACACTACCTCTCCTTCTCAGCAATGCTGCAGTCAGTTGGGTAACGTAGTCCAGTCTTCTCCTGACTGTTTATGTCAAGCCCTCAACGGTGGAGGCTCTCAGCTTGGGCTCAACATTAACCAAACACAGGCTCTTGCTTTGCCAAGGGCTTGTAATGTTCAGACTCCTCCTGTCAGTAGCTGTAACAACGGTAAGAGGTTTTTTAAAAAGCACTTTATGAACATTGTTCCAAACCAAACACTTGTAAATCTTATATTTTTTTGCAGGTGGTGGTTCTAATGCTGACTCTCCTGCAGATTCACCAAAATCTTCAGGTAAATGACTTTAAACAGATGTAACGAAAAAGATCAAACTCATTATATTAAATTTAATATGTTGTGGGTCCAGAACATTCAAAATAATAATAATGATGCATTCTCTGTTATCTAATGAAAATCCATCTTGGGGATCTTTGTTAGGACCAGGAAATGGATCAAAAACCGTACCAGTAGGAGAAGGAGACGGACCATCGTCTGATGGAAGCTCTATCAAGTTCTCATATCCTCTTCTTGCCTTCCTTACTGCGGCTTCGTACATGGCAGTCTTCTTGAAATACTGATTTATGCAACTTAGATTGCATTATTTATTTGTCCCTATTTGTTCACATTTTGTTGTGATTATGTGTGATGTATTATTTTATGCTCTGTCAATCCCTACACTCCAGTGATATTGGTTTGTAGCAACGGAGAGCATGTTGGATCTCTTTACCTTTTACAATAAATATTATTTTTGGCACACATTTTAAAGAGCAGAAATCAGCTTTCCGAATATTTTCTTTTAGTTTAGATGGTAGATGGGTATGGGAAAAAATACGAAACCTAAGATTTGAGCCGAAAAACCTGAATCCGCATCCAAAATGTAAAAATAGCCAAATGGATCTTATAGAATGGTATAAATATATTTGCACCCAAATATTTACCGAATTAGTAATTTAGTATCCCAAAAAATATGAAAACCTAAATAAATACCTCAAATATTTAATTTAATCTTTATTTTGATATCATATCTAAAACAAGTATTGAAAACCTAAATAAATACTGCAAATACTCAATTTATTGTTACGTGACATATGACTCAATGTATCTTCACAAATAGGAACAAATTAAAACTACTTTAATCAACGAAAATGAACGTAATCTCCATCCGTTAGTAAGGCTTCCCTAATACTCCAATTTTGTCAAAACTCCAATCAAAGCTTCATTGTATTAAATATTTATCAAAACACCACATGCATGCCTAAACAGTTTGATGTATTAGTCCGAATGCTGCGGTGATGAAATTAGACTATGATTTTTTTTTAAATATATTCAACTGTTACTACTTTACTAGATAAGTACATTTAGCCCTACGTATCTCCAAATTTTACAAAAAAAAGTCTAACATAACTTTTCTGTAAGCAAACAACATGTTTAATGATTTTCGACACCCAACAACAAAATATTTCAAAGAATGCCATGCACATATATAATCCTAAACCGTTGACTTTGTTATCACCAACAAGCTGCCAAAGAGCATGTCCAAATTCATATAAACAACATGTAACTAAGGGATGCACAATGCTGGCTCTCCCCTGTCATATACATGTTTTCACTGTTTTCTATCACCACATGCAAGGCACATTAATATTTTTCTTTTGAATTATCAAGGGCTTTGGGCCTTAATTCTCCCTGTACCCTGAGTCAGCCTTTGCTAATACCATTTCTAATGTAAAAACTCTTGTCATGGTAAATCGAACCCAAGAACACAACAACACCAACATTTGCGCTTAAATTAACCGGGCTATCACATCCGTGGTGGTAAGGCAAATTACTTTCAAATCAGTGTTTTCTGGTACAATAAATGGGAAAAATACACAAAAGGGTGAATGTCGCCGGATAGTCTAGTTCTCCTCCACGAGTTATATGGTTATGTTAGGTTTAATAGTTGCCTACAAATGGTCAACGTAAACATGGAATAATTATGTAACAAAAAGAAATTAGTACTAAGTAACTACAATTTTTATAAAGATATCCCACAATTTTATTATTATCATTTTAGGACACACATGAATTAGACATGTAATGGGCAGGAAAAGCATTTCCGTTTTGCTACGTAGGCAGAGATGTTGAACCAAAAAATCATTTCGGACATATGAAACATGTTCTCCTATCTACAAATCAATTTAATTTCTACGTATACCAAGTTTGTTTTTATATCTCACGAACAGAATATTGGAAATAGGAATCTATATAATTCCGCCTATAGCAGCTCTTTGGTGATCCTCTATTTTTGTTTTGCCTATTTGGGTTATTTAACAGAAGAGGTATGGCCCTTATACAACAACATCGTTCGTCTCATATGCACATGGCAACTATTGCTGAATACACATTCACAAGATCCATGTCGTTTGATGACAGAAAAAGAAGATCCATGTCGTTTATGAAATGTTTGAGATTCATGATATATTTTAATTTTTTATGTCATATTGTTTCACATTTAATCCATTTCAAGAGATATTTAACATCCGTCTTTCACCTCTAATCAAATTCCAATCTTGAATATTCGATCTCCTAACATTATAGACGTAATCTATTCACAATGAAACTACATTAGCTCGACTATGTGATTTAAATGTTGATAACATTTACACTGGCTTGATTTCATTTCTGAGAAATAATTTGGCGTGTAACTTCCTTATACTACGAGCTGATTTTAATTTTTGTTTGTTAATGTAACTAATGCTTAATGTATGACTTTACTAGATCATCATTGCCTATATCGACCAAAGTCATAATCATTTGGAAATTTCTCTTTACGTAAATCATTTGCAAAATTTTCTTTGCAAAATTATCAGTAATTATGTTTGAGGTTATTTGGGGCGAATTAATATGTATTAAAATACAACTTGGCCAATGCAGGCTATCAACTATATAAAATGTAGTGGATCCGAATCATATGACTCACGTTGAGTGGTTGGTTTAAATACGTCAAGTGTGAATTAGTCAACTGGACACTATTGATGTTCCTAATTATGAACTGATTAAACGTTGGGGCCATTTTGGAATAAAGAAAATTGTATGGCAGATACTCCCGATCCAACCTAGTTGAATTATGTTGCCACTACAACCAATCCCATTATAGATTGCTTTGATTATATATAAGTCCAGCTCTTTTCATCATGAAATTGTTATGTGCATTTGACTGACTTATCATATTTAACTATATGTAATTATATGTCTCTAACTAGCATTAAAGTTAAATAAACTCACACTTATATTGAACTTCTCCGTAATCCATAGTATTAATTAGCTGCCGCTTATATTAAAACTCAAACTAATCGATATGACATCATGGTTATATAATATCATGGTATTCAGTGTACGCTCAACCAGGATAGGGTTTTCAGAGTTTCAAAATAAATTGACTGAAACAACACTTCTAAGAGTGACGCCGTAGAGTTTTAAATATTTGCTTCAAAATCATTTTATAGTATCTTTTTAGTGACGACGTAGAAATATCTACGGTTGATGCTAGATTACAACACTTCTAAGAGTGAGTATCAGTTTGTCTTTGAACGAAAGTATGATCTGTTTCTACGTAAGTAGTATGTACAACAAGTTTATAATTTCTATGAAAACCTAGAAGTTAACAATTAAACTCTAACATATGGAAGAACTCATACTAATATATAAGAAGCGCCGAAGAGGTGTAGTCTAAAGTCTAAAACATGGTTTCATTTTCGTTTGGTCACACATGTTTAGTGTCGTGATGTTGATTCGAATGCAGATCATTTAGCTTTCCAAAGTCTGCTTACAATTAGATCACCCGTCTGGTTTAACAATGAAACAATGGATGCGTGTGAAGTAAGTCTCCTATAGGCCTATATGATTATGTAAATTGGAATAAAATTAGTGACTTGATTCTTGAAAATATAACTCGAGACCAAACCCACACTAACATGGCTATAATATGTAAAATATGTTCATCCTCGTAATCATGGTGGCATATTTTTTCTTCAGGTGATGTAAGAGAACACCATTGTCAAAAATCAATGAAAAACGGGAAGTCTAAGCATGGAGCAAATAGTAATTACATGGTGCAACATGTGCAAAATCTAATCAATTAGTAAATTTTTTTTTTTCAATTAGTAAATTTGTAGTGTAAGTTCTTTTAAAAAAAGGTTTAGTGTACGTTTGTAGACGTAAAGAGAATCTTATCACGGATTTTGACTAATAAAACACATTTGATCTCTAGACAAAAAAAAATCTAGACTTTTTCATTAGAAATTGTAATTAATGCATTTTATTTTAAAGTAAAATATAATTTCAAACGTAAAAATGTGAGTGACTGAATATATATAGAAAAAATAATAAATAAATAAATTTGTTTACCAGTTTTTAATTTGTGGTGAAAACTCAAAACATCAATTTTCCAAATAAAAAGAGTAATTTATAACAAAACAAAGCAGTTATGGAACTAAGATTTAGAAAAGCAGTCAGTGGAAAAAATGTTGTCAGCAGCGTAAAACAGACGATATTGGAAGTAACGCTCATGCAATGTTTGGGTAGCTCTGCTTGTTGCATCATATTCACAAATTTACTTTATTTTGTAAGACCCAAATTGGAAATATATTATTTTTAAGCACATGTAATATACATGTTCTTGTGAAGCCCACTTGACATGGAAACTAAACAATTATTTAACACACTCTTTTGTTATGAAAATATGATTAATCAATCCCACAATACCAGTGTTGAAAACGTATAACTATCACTGTAGCTTATTATATTTTTTGGTTTAAGGTTAAGAAGTATTACTAATATTACCATGCAAATTAACAAAATTGAACATATGGATACTTATATATATATATATATATATAATTTGTGTATGATGTACTTTATAATAAGAATAATGCATAAACGACGTGGCAAATTTAGAAAATTATATGGCTGAAAGATAAGTCACAAGCAAAGTCAAGCAACTGTTGAGAAAAGACATGACAAATAGGATAACTGAAATTAACTAACCCTAGTTTCAAAAAAAAAAAAAGAAAAATTAACTAACCCTACAATGCATTGCATGCAATTTCTCCTTTTCTTTCTTTTATTTTATTTACTTCAACAAGACTTTAACTCCCTGCAGATTTTATGCCTCGAGGGAATCGAACTGAATTAGTTTCCTTTAAAAACATAGTTTTCTTTACTTTATATTTTATTAACACGCAGACAAAAATCTTTAACTGCAGACCATCTTCTGTATTTTTAAATAATCACACCAAGACACATAACAATTGTTCAAAATAATTTTTTTTTGGTATAAATTGTTCAAAATATTTATAATTATGTTCCCACGTTTTTAGGCCTTACATAATGGTATATTCGGGAAAGTGGGAGAAAATAGGCAGATTAATTTTATCTAACTTTTCTTTGATATAGGAATGCTACTGGCTAGTACATGGTTTTTTATTGTCAGCCGCTAGGACATGATTAGATTTTAGCATATAAATATGTGTGGCTATAGAATACTAGGCCTTAATTATTGTCCATCCGGTCGGGGACGAGTGTGTTTGGCTCCTCAACTCGACTCATCTTTTATGATTTAAGAGACTTATCTACTAAAATATTTATTTTGAAATCGTAAGAGAGTAAGCTATATAATATACTAGTGGTATTCCGGCGCTACGCGCCGGTTTCATATTTTTTATTTTTACGTGAATTTAAAATTCATTTTATGATATTAGTAGCGAAAATATGTTGAAAGTATTAAAATGTTAATTTGTTGAAAGAAAAATATATTTCTTTTTGATCCAGTTGATAGTGATTTTGGACTGTAGTGTTTACTTTGTTTTGAAGTTAATTGGTTAAAAGTAGA
>OVBX01003524.1:0-16676 GCA_900406325.1 Erucastrum elatum | reverse complement strand
TATTCTCCTTATCTTCAGGAAGGCTGATAACATAATTCTCTCTTGATCGCAACAACGCCCACTTAAATAAACAATTAGAGTTCATCCGGTGTGAACCGTATGAGTTGCATATTCGATCAGGATGTGAAAAATATGCGCATCCNAAGAAACCAAAAAAAACAGTAAATTGTATATTCCTTACAAAACGTTTGAAACTATTATAACAAAATTCTTTTATAATTATTACTAAGAAACAAACAAAATGAAATCTATATCTCTCTTATAAAAGTTTAAAAATCCACATGAACTATGATTTGCGATTACTAAATCATTCGTCTTCACCCAAAGTAAGATTTAAATTATAAAATAAACATTACAGCAAAAAGAAAATAAAAAAGCATAAAAGAGTGATGATTTGAACAGATTTACTCCATTTTTTTGGTGGATAGATGCTAGAGCTTAATGCATTTTCAAATACCTAAACTTATTGATTGAGAGGCATATAGAGGTCAAACAAAATAAGATCAAAGGAGACGCCGTGAAAAGACTAAACTTTGCTATCATAGTATTGATAATGTAAGCCGTTTTTGGTCTAAAATGTATATCTGAGATTTTTACTTTCAGAAATTAAATAATTTTCTAGCAATATTGACAATAAGTAGAAATGGTGTAACTATTTTTTCCACAATAGTATAATTAAATATTTATTATGGAAAATAGCAGAATTTTTGTAGAAAAGAAAATGTCGATCCATTTATAAATATTTTCAAGTAAATTTCACATCAGAGTTGTATAAAACATAAAGTAAATAGTAAAATGATATATGTGGTAATTTGTGTTTTTAATAAATTCTTTACTATTTTATACTGATCTATAACAAGATAACCAATAGTATGTATTTTATACAAAATAGAAAAAGACAATTCATTTATCATGAAATTTATATAAATGCAACAATTTTGAGATTCAAGCTCCTAAAATTCTATATGAACGTGATTTCTTGTAACTAATGTTCTATACAAATATAGAATTATAATTTTGAAACTTAAAATGTCAATTTAAATATTTCATGTTTTCATTCGCCGCGCGAAGCGCGGCCCTAGTAAAACATATAATAACGTTCAAAACAAAATATATCTTCAGGATTTGACTAACCGTGACAAGTTAAAATCAATGCTATCGTATGTCCCAGAAATAATAGTTGTTTCCTTATGTTAAGAAAAACTTTTTTTTTCTTGTAGTGAAAGAGCTTGTAAGGGAAAATGGCTTATTCATGTCCAAAATTATAAGTTTTCGGGAAAAACATACCTACATTTTTTTTCTTGTACAAATACATGTCTCAACTATACAAAATTTGAAATACATACCCAAACCTGTAAAATTTATGTCAATTCATACATCGATATTTTTTTAAACACTTTTTCTGTATAAAAGAACTTAATATAATAGACTAAATTTTAAATTTTATGGACCAAATATGATAATTATTATAGGTAAAATAATAAATTGTTTAGGTCATTGGAAAACGACATCGTTTTAAAAACCGTTCTTCATCTTACTCTTGCAAAATCGATGTATGAGTTGGCATGAATTTTATAAGTTCGGGTATGTAATTCAAATTATATATAGTTCGAGTATGTATTCGCACAAGAAAAACATGTAACTATGTTTTTTCTAAAAACTCATAGTTCAGACATTAATAAGCCGTTTTCCCAGCTCTGTAGTGTCGCTAGCTCTGTAGTGTCGCTGCTGAATGTTTCAGAACATGACTCCAACTAAAGAACATAATCAAACACATGCAAAGCTGGAAAATTTACGGACCGACTCTTCTGAGCTACACAAAGGTGGCAAATTCACCACCGACAGTTCACTTACGTGTTTTTGTAAATTTAGTTTATATACCCAACATCGAACCAACCCAAACAATTAAATATTTTTATGAACCTTTTTTATTTGTAAGCTGATATACCATAATTTTGACATACTTTTACTCATATTATTTCTATGATTTTACTATATATATATATCTATGTTTTGGAGTCTTTTAGGTATGTTTTCAGGTTCAATGGCATTTTGGAGTAAAGTGACGTTTTAGGTGCCATTTGGAGCTTAAAAGAGAGTTTTCCCGAGATGACTTTAAGTTCTGACGTCAAGGTCGATATCCAGAGATACATATCGATCGATACACATTCTGTGTAATCGATCGATGACGTATTTGAAGAAATGACGACGAGATACTCCATCGATCGATGTACTCCTAGTACCATCGATCGATATCGTGCGTGCAGAAGAAGGAAGAATATTCTCAATCGACTTGAAGCCCAAGACTTACTATTATTACTATAATGCCCCTAACGAGTTTTTAACCTAATTGAACTCAGTATATATATCTTTGCCTATGTGTTTTGGCAAAGTGTGCTTTCAATTACTTCTAGTTCTTTTGTGTTTCTACAATATTTCATTACTTAATAAAAGTGCTATTTTCATCTTAATTCTGTTCTCATCAAAGGTTATAGGATTCTAAACTTTAGAAGAAAAGATACAAAGAGATTTGTTATCACGAGGAACTTGAGTGTTCGGTCTTCTAAATGAATCTCTATTATTACCTTGATGTTATGAGTCACTCAGTCATGTCTGAGTAGATTCCTTTGTTAGATTTGGAGTTCAAATAGTTATGAGGGATTAGCCCCAACTATAGACTGTTGAGTTGTATACTCACTATCCTGATGAACCCTAAAGCTTATTCTAGAATAGCTAACTAGAATATGATCTTGGAAGTGATTTAATTCATAAATCATTCTCCTAACATCATCTTGTATAAGCTAAGATCCTCTAGGGATAAGCGGGAGCCGGTCTATGATCTTGGTGAACATATATTCAATTCGATCTAGAGCTATATCGATCGATACTCTAATAGAGTAATCGATCGACGACACACATATCGATCGATACAAGCTGTCAAACATCGATCGATATTGTCGGCAGACAGATCAAAAGACGAGTCTAGTAACGATAGTTATTAGACAGATCTAAGAGTTGAAGTTCTTTAATATATGCAAGCAACTCATTAAAACATCTATAGCATTATAATCCTGAATTAACTGAACAGTAACCTTGATTCTAACTACTTTTTCTTAATACTTACAACCTTAAATAATTCTCTTGAGCAACTAACCATTGATCACAACTGCAATTTATATTTAAACCATTTCAACCTAGCTTAGTCACTAAGGATTATCATCTTTTGTGTTCCTTCGCTCCCCGTGAATTCGATCCCTAAGTACTACATCTGAACCTCTTATTTGAGAGAGTAAATCACTCCTTAAGGTAATTTGAGTGAGATCAAATTTGGCGCCGTTGCCGGGGAGCTAAGATCGCCATTAGATTTAATCTGATTAGGTCTAGGTTATTTAATTACTGCTAAATCACCTTCTGACGCAAAAAATTTTTTCTTGTTTTTCAGGTACATACCAGAAGCAACAAGAATCCTCAACTTGTGTATTCAGAAGACCCCCACAGCCTAGAGTGTAGCATCCGCAAGAACTTACGTTCCACATCGATCGACATTAACCCTTCTTTGTCGACCGATACCCTGACATCGATCGACATCAACAACCGTTCGTCGACCGATACTCGTCTACCACAGTCGACCGAGACACCTTCTTTGTCGACTGATACTTTCCGCACTTCATCGCTCGACCACCGATATTCGACCGATACTCTCCATCCGACATCGATCGATATTAATCACATAACATCGATCGATACTACCCGCCGAGTCATGGTAGCGCCTATTATTCTCACAACCGTTGAGAATGGAGACCTGCGTGATCGAGATAGTCACCTGCGTAACGCAGCAGGTCAGAAGCTGAATGCTCAAACGGAAATCATTCCTGAGCAAGACACTACAGACTTCATCCAACCTGCAGATGAAGCTAACAGAGCTAGAACCTTGGCTGATTATAACCATCCAGATCAGTTCTATACCAACCGATCAGCCATCCGCCCTCCTGCCATTCAGAGAGGAGACTTCGAGCTCAAACCGCAGTATTACGGACTTGTAGGACAGATACCCTTCTGTGGGTTATCCCATGAGCATCCCATGGACCATATAGAGAGGTACGAAGATATTATATCTTCCATCAAAGCCAACGGAGTTCCTGAAGACTATATTTTCTACAAGCTTTTCAAATACTCTCTACCAGGAGAAGCTTTGCAGTGGCTGCGACAACTACCACCAGGTTCTCTCACTACCTGGAAGGACATCAAAAACGCATTCCTGCGTAACTTCTTTGATGAGTCCCGTGCCGAAGACTGGAGGAGGAAGATTGCTACATTCACTCAAGATCCTGGAGAGTCATTCAAGGATACTTGGAACAGATTCAAATCCTACCAGCGCGACTGCCCAAATCATAGATTCAACAATGTGCAATTACTCTGCACCTTCTACAGAGGCATCACTTTGAAGTATCAGATGGCTCTGGATACTGCTAGTGAAGGAAACTTCAGCACAAGGAATCCAAAACACGCTGTGAAGTTAATTGATAACTTAGCTTCAAGTAACAGCACGAAGAACACTGTCAAGGCAAAATATGTATCATTCCTTGGGAAGAAACAAATTAATGAATTCCAATCACAGCTGGACAATGTTCAGAAGCTACTAAATAGGCAGATTTGCTCAGTTGAGGATGCATAAACTGCAGAGGAACACATAGAAGAAGATGTGCACTGGATCAGTGGAGCTAGATTTCAGAGATCTAGAAACCAAGGAGGAAACATAAACTTCTCAGGACAGAGAAGCAACTACAATTCACAAAAACCCTCATACATCAGCAGCAATCCCAACAACAACATGAGTTACGGAAACTCATTCTACACCAATCCACCCCCACCCACCCATGAAAGCAAACTAGAAGAAATGCTGGAAAAAGTTCTAGAGACTCAGCAAAAGCTCCAGGTGGATTTCAATAGGAAGATTGACTCTGTCTACACCACCCTGAACTCAAAGCTTGATACTTTGAATACCTATGTGAAGAAAGTGGAGATTCAGGTGGTTCAGACAGGAGAAGCCTTGAGGAAACAAGAAGCTTAGGCAAAAGCACCAGGAGAGTATACTGCTAACCACCACGTCAATGCTATCATGGATGATGATTTTTGGCAAGTGGTTAAACAAGAAAAGCTGCAAGAATCATCACATGAAGACTCAACCGAAGCCGGATTCGCTGCATATCGATCGACATCATCAGCCCAACATCGATCGATATCACCAAAAGCGAAACGATCGATAAACTTTGATGAATATCAATAAACTTCGAGGAACCCTCCAAAGAGTGCAATTCCATTAAGATCGTGTCACACGAAGCCTTTGCAGTCAGACACCCACAACCGCCCACCCGTATGGAAGTCGACCCGACTTCAGATCCTATCGATCGATACCGAAACCTTTCCATCGACCGATCCAGAGATACCAATATCGACCGACACACCTCCGTCGCTGTCGATCGATACACAATACCTCATCGCCGAGTGCAACTACCAAAGATCGATGTAGCACGACTTAACGCACTCCGGGAGCAGTCTAAACTTTCCAAATCACTTCTTACAACCATAATGAAGAAACCCACGGACATGTGAACCCATGGAGCCAGAAAAGGAAAACCTAGGAAGAGTTCTACGAAAAAGGAAAGAGAAGATTGCCAAGCACCTTAAAAGAGGAGCTAATGAAGCATAGATGGAAAACTTCAGAAAACGAGTTCTAAGGATCCCTGCAGAGAAACCTTTTGAAGAAGCCTCTTTTCACACAGATTGTGGATGTTCTTCAGAGAGACCAATGAGACATAAGAAGACATCAAGAGGATGTTTCACCAAGTTCGAGATAGCTTGAAGAAGATGAACACACTAACAAAGTGGAGCGATTCAGGGCAGTTCACAGTACCATGTTCCATCAGGGGTATTGAGTTCCCTCGTGCCCTATGTGATACAGGATCAAGAGTCAGCATCATACCCAAGATCATGGCAGACCACCTACGTCTGAAGATAGAGCCTACTGATGAGACATTCATCTTTGTGGATTGTTCTCAACAAAACTCTGGAGGCATAGTTCGAAATCTTGAGGTACATATAGAAGATGCAATCATTCCTACAGACTTCCACGTCCTGGATGTCAAGCTCAACTTCAAGACATCCCTACTGCTTGGAAGAGTCTTTTTAGCCACTGTCGGAGCCGTTTGTGACCTAAAGTTCAACAAGCTCTTCCTAACCCTAATAGATTCCACCACCCTCTATGATCCAGTCCAAGTCATCAAGTTTTCTAGGAAGGAGACCACAGACGTCGTAGCATCATGCTTTTGTTCACAAGAGTACGATTCCATGGCTGAGTACGAAACAGATCCAGTCACATCGACCGATGAGAATACCATTGCATCGACCGATACCTGTGACAGACCATCGACCGACGTAGAAAACATTACATCGATCGATATGGAGCCACCTAAGAGGACCAATGCCGAGATCTTGGATCGATTGGCTATTCAAGGAAGCCGACGTGAAATTCCCAGATAGAGATTTCGAGCCAGCTAACTCGGAACCGGACAACTACATACCTCTAGAGGAGGAATATGATGAAGATTACGAGGAAGAACGAGCTACAGAGTACAAAGTCATTCGTGAAGAAGAAGACGGACACACTTCCCACACCTTCAGATTCAACGCATCGACCGATAGAGGCCAGCCTTCATCGACCGATACGCCTCAAAGAAGATCGCTCAAACGACCCTATCAACCATCAAGCGATCCCATTGACTTTATATCCATCTACACACCATGTGAGGATATAAGAGACGAAGACTACTCAATTGGAAGTTGGGTAAGCGACTATAATGAGAGTTTTGCAGTGGATGCAATACCACTGAAGCATTCGACCCCGCCTAAGAAAGTCACATCGACCGATATGTTCCAACAACAATCGATCAACAACCGTCAGATGACATCGACAGATGCACATGCTACAGCATCCCCCGATACTACCACTACACCATCCGAGGTACAAGCAAATAATATTGATTTTGGTTATCTAACTCCGGATGAGTTTGGTATTTTCAGAGATCTAGAAGGCAATGCACGAGCAATGGATTGGAGAATCATTCCAATCACAAAGAAGGACATAGGCGACATCCTTTAGACTGCCAACGGATCACTAAAACTCTTCGAACAACTACCTCACAACCCTGCCTATCAGCACCATCAGCATATCAGTACAAACACATTAGCCAATCAAGACGGAGCTGCAGCTGATTATCTCAACCTGGAAGATACAAAATTTCAACACATATCGATCGATAGACACAACCGTCTATCGTTCGATAAGCACCGTGAGATGGGCAGACGAGCTTTCAAAGACGGAATTCGCCGCTTCTCTTGGGAGAAGAAGAATGAATTTGGAGTTTACAGAGATCAATCTGGGTATGCTAGAGGAGTCAACGGAGACATCATCCATGTTTCCAAGGAAGCCATAGAGGAGTTACTTAATAGAGCATCACTATTTGAATGATCTTGTTTTTGCTTACCTATACAGGCTGATCACTTCAACAAAGCAGAACCAACAGAGAAGCTCTACACCGAAGCTGAAGTCCAGCGCATGATCAATGATGCTAAGAGTCCTTACATCTGGGAGACCTTCACCTATCCACACGAAATCGAGAAGGTCCGATCAGAACTCCAATCTGAAATCAATTGGCTTCAGAGTGCTTATGACCTTCAACAACAGAAGAAAGACGCCCTACAAGACGAAGTATCCACTCTTGGAAACCTATTGGAAGCCATCAAACGATGCTGGACACAAGCCATCGACCGATGTCGGACATACACAATCGATCGATACAGATCTACCCTCATCGAACGATAGACGTTTGCAGACCACTTACAGCAAGGAATAAATCAATACCCTTATCAGCAACATCTATCGCGACATCAGAGTAAAAGAGGCAGCAATCACCAGGAACCTAGAAGACAAATATCAGCAACTCAACAACAACTTCACCTCATTCAAGAAGCGCACATCAACAATAGCAACTACCATGGATCACATCATCAATGCCCTACATCACACACACCAGACGATGAAATCTTTCTACACCAGCAAGAAGAAAATCACTGATGAGTTGATCCCATTAATGGACAGTCGACTATAAGAGGTTGAAGACACATTGAGAGAACTCTGCGAGGATTATAGACGCTCAGTATCGACCGATACACTGCCCATTCCATCGCCTGATATGTACGATACCGAGTTCTGCACCAATGCTGATATAGAGAAGATAGTTCAGGATCTTTTCACAATGATCCAAGAAGTTGGTGATTCGTCCTACCAAAGCTTTGAAAGATTATGGTTTCCAATATAAGGCGACGTCAAAAGCCTGGAGTACACAATAGAGAACATTCAGAAGGAAATCAAGACCATCTCCAGACAACTCACAGATAGACCAGCACCATTAGCATCGACCGATATGCTAGCAAAGACATCGACCGACAAACCAACACCAATGTCGATCGATATGGACTACCCGAGATCGATCGATAAGCTCATGATACGAAAGAGAACATTTGAGAGACTCAATGACATGCAAGAAGAACTCAGTGACCTATCCCAACACGCCTATCCAACATTCAGAAACCACCAGTTCTACATCGAGAGCAATGCAGAAGGTCTAGAGCGTCTGCGCAACGAGATCAATGAATTAAAGGAGAAACTAACCAGAAGAGATGAAGCCCCAAGAAGCTTCTTCACCACTTGGTTTGGAGAGAAACAAGAAGAGGATAAAGATGAGACTTGCTACCCAGCTAGTTTCATGAACTCACCTCACTAGCCTCAATACTACCATAGTCAAGCTAAAAGACTATAATAAAGCGCTGAGTGGGAGGCAACCCACTGTTAGGTAATTTCTTACTTAGTTAAATTTGATTTTTGTTCTTTATTTTTCGTTTTTTGTTTTTGTTTTTAGTTTTTCAGATTATAGAAGATTACCATTCATATCGACCGATACAATCCTGTCGACATCGCTCGACATAAGCATATCCTGATCGATCGACATAGATGACTCACTATCGATCGATATGTATCTACGGTCAGGTATATCGTTTTAATTTTCGATATCAGTACATTACTTATGATTTATTTATACCCTAATCCGACTATTATACACTGAGGACAGTGTATGATTTAAGTCTGGGGGGAGATTACTGATGCTACCTTACCTTTTTGATTTCACCAAAATGTTTTCAAAATTGGTTTTATTGAGTCAAGAAAGGGACTAGGATATTTTTCAAAAATTTTCTTTTTATATAACCACTCTTTAGCACCATTCTTAGATCTGTTGATTGCAGAAAGTACTATAGATGCTAAATTGGACCACCTGTCACTTATGACAACACTTCTCATTATTGTTTGGAAGAACCAAAGCTGATCTCCAACAAAACCTGACAATCTATTGCTTGTCTTGGGACTTGGTATACAAGGGATCGGAATCCTTCTGCTAGTCTGGAAGGTAATAGTCCGTGTGCTTCTGATTTCCTTCCTTCTCTCTCTTTGGCATCATAAGGAAAGAGAAAAATAATTTGTATAAAGATGTGATATGATTTCTTGAGGAGTAGAGGGGTAGGAGTGATTCCTGCGACCCCATTATTCTACTCTAAAAGAATGATCAAAGCGAGGGGTATGAGTGATTCCTGGGACCCCATTATTCGCTTATTCGAAAGATATGTGTTACTAAGTCAATGAGATGACACACAGATGGCCTTTGTGGCAATCAGTGTTCATTAAAATTTGAAACTATGAGGATCCAGAGAAGAGAGATAAAAGGGGAAAGAAATGAATCAGAGAAGACTTGCATGTGTGTTCAGAAACTTGCTTGAGTTGAGTCTATGTGTTTCTTTTTCGATATCTCCAAGGTAAAGCTTGCACTTTTATTTTTATGCATAAATGAGATCAGTAGAGGGGATATACAGACAGGATTGTTAAGATGTTTGGCTAGGTGATTTGGTTGATAAGCTAGGATATGGTATAATGTACTCATGTGGTTAATAGGAATAAGATGTGGCTTGCAACAAAGTAGAGGTGATGATTCTAAAGTTAAGATTTAAATTGAGTCCCCGCTATTTTCAAACTTCTTTCTAAGACTACCTGTGTGTTTGCTTGAGGACAAGCAAAGNAACTGTGATATACCATGATTTTGACCCACTTTTACTCATGGTATTTATATGATTTTACTATATATATCTATGTTTTGGAGTCTTTTAGGTATGTTTTCAGGTTCAAGGGCATTTTGGAGTAAAGTGACGTTTTAGGTGTCATTTGGAGTTTAAAAGAGAGTTTTCTCGAGATGACTATAAGTTCAGACGTCAAGGTCGATATCCAGAGATACATACCGATCGATACACATTTTGTGTAATCGATCAATGACGCATTTGAAGAAATGACGACGAGATACTCCATCGATCGATGTACTCCTAGTACCATCGATCAATATCTTGCGTGCAGAAGAAGGAAGAATATTCTCAATCGACTTGAAGCCCAAGACTTACTATTATTACTATAATGCCCCTGACGAGTTTTTAACCTAATTGAACTCAGTATTTATATCTTTGCCTATGTGTTTTGGCAAAGTGTGCTTTCAATTACTTCTAGTTCTTTTGTGTTTCTACAACAGTTCATTACTTAATAAAAATATTATTTTCATCTTAATTTTGTTCTCATCAAAGGTTATAGGATTCTAAACTTTAGAATAAAAAATACAAAGAGATTTGTTATCACGGGAACTTGAGTGTTCGGTCTTCTAAATGAATCTCTATTATTACCTTGATGTTATGCGTCACTCAGTCATGTCTGAATAGATTCCTTTGTTAGATTTGGGGTTCAAATAGTTATGAGGGATTAGCCCCAACTATAGACTGTTGAGTTGTATACTCATTATCCTGATGAACCCTAAAGCTTTTTCTAGAATAGCTAAATAGAATATGATCTTGGAAGTTATTTAATTCATAAATCATTCTCCTGACATCATCTTGTATAAGCTAAGATCCTTTAGGGATAAGCGAGAGCCGGTCTATGATCTTGGTGAACATATATTCAATTCGATCTAGAGCTATATCGATCGATACTCAAATAGAGTAATCGATCGACGACACACATATCGATCGATACAAGCTGTCAAACATCGATCGATATTGTCGGCAGACAGATCAATAGACGAGTCTAGTAACGATAGTTATTAGACAGATCAAGAGTTGAAGTTCTTTAGTATATGCAAGCAACTCATTAAAACATCTATAGCATTATAATCCCGAATTAACTGAACATTAACCTTGAATCTAACTACTTTCTCTTAATACTTACAACCTTAAATCATTCTCTTGAGCAACTAACCATTCCTCACAACTGCAATTTATATTTAAACCATTTCAACCTAGCCTAGTCACTAAGGATTATCATCTTTTGTGTTCCTTCGCTCCCCGTGAATTCGATCTCTAAATACTACATCTGAACCTCTTATTTGAGAGAGTAAATCACTCCTTAGGATAATTTGAGTGAGATCATAAGCCCTTTAAAGACGAAAAAATAAAGGGGAATTTACAAAATATGACCCATAACTTGATTTTAACCTTAAAACTAAACCCCAACTTGAATCAAATAGAAAACTAACCTAAAGGCCATGTGAAATTACAGCCAGTTCCTTGTGACCAACCAAAAAAAATCGAAGCTATTTTTATGAATATATCCCTATTAAGTCGTCTGTGTCGTCTGAGAACCTAGAAGTCGTTCAGACGACTTCCATGGAAGTTGTCTGGAGTTGTTGATCTTAAAAATATTTAAAAAAAAATTAAAAAATATTTTGACTAGTGAAAAATTAAAATCATGGAATTATAAACATTTGTAAGTGATGTAAATTAAAAAAAAATAAATAAATTTGAATAGCTTTCAACATAGGTGAGTGAAAGTGGTTAATCATTATATTCTTTGGTTTTAGGGTTTGAGAACATATGTAGTAGTATTGTAAGATTTGTTCGGGTTAGATTTTGGAAAGCTTGAATGATTTTTTTGAAAATATAAATTTTTACATATTTGTGCTTGTTTAAGTGTATAGTAAACATTTTTTTAAGTTTAATTTGATTTTTTGAAGTGTTTAGTTCGTTAAATTAGTCTGGGGATTATGTTTAGGGTCTATACGACTTAAAATTAAATCGTCTGTTGAATTGCTAAAGTTGGGATGACTTTAGATGATTTTTGACGACTTTCTTTTCCCGCTTAAATATTTTAAACCAGACGATTTCCTAGATGACTGTAAGTCGTCTAGGAAGTCTTCTATTTTAGTTTCCCGCTAAATATATTAAATTCTTCTGGACGACTTACATTTAAGTCGTCTAAAATCGTCCAAAGTCGTCTGAATAGAAAATATTTAACCTAATTGGATTTTGTGTCTCCGTATATAAAGGAAATTTTACACATTATCTTTCCTCATCTCAAATGGCTGCAACAAAAATGTAATGTTCATCATTCTAAATCTCTCTAACCTCTCTCTAATCTTTTGAACTTATAAACACCAAGCTTTATATCAATTTATTGTTTTTGTCTCATATTTTTCTCACTAATTTATCTTGTTTTTGCAAGTTTTTCACCACATAATTTTCATATTCCACTCATTGAAAGGTAAATCTACTAATTTTAGAAATGTATTTTTGTGTGTTTTATAAAGATAGATTCATCTAATCTTCCACTTATTTCTCTGTTCTAAGCCATATGAATGTTTATGGATATGCATGTTTTTCAGATCTGGATTTGGATATGCATGTTTTCAGATTTGGATTTGGATATGCAGGTTTTACTGATCTGGATTTGAAAGATTTCTGGGATGACTTACTTGGAAGTCGTCTGGACGACTTACTTAGAAGTCGTCTGGACTTCCTGGAAGTCGTCTGGACTTTTTGTAAGTCGTCAGACGAAGTCTTCTCTCATGTCTCTCCTTTTAATAACATATCTGAGCATTTTGGTAAGATTTTGTGTATGATTTTTCTTTATCTGGTCATCTCATGTTGTATAAAATTCATATATTTTTCCTGAACTAAAACTCTCCAAACCCACTCTTATCTCCTTGACCTCAATACATCAAATATTAGATGAATTTTTCAGTTTTGTCACATGTCTTGCTCACTAATTTTTTTTTTTTTTTGTGCAGATTTTTTATCACATGGTTCTCATCTTTCATTCATTTAAAGATAAATCTATTAATTTTAGATATGTATTTTTGTGTGTTCTATAAATGTGGATTTCTAATCTTCCACTCATTTTATCTATTTTAAGTCATTTTAACGTTTTTGGATATGCAGATTTTTCAGATCTGGATTTGGAAGCTTCTGGGCTCACTTACGTGGAAGTCGTCTAGACGTTTTACCTAAAAGTTGTCTGGACTTCCTGGAAGTCGTCTGGACTTCTTAAAAGTTGCCTGGGCTTCCTAGAAGTCGTCTGGACTTCCTGGAAGTCGTCTGACGGAGTCTTCTCTCATGTCTCTCTTTTTTATAACAAATCTGAGCATTTTGGTAATTTGTATGCCTGATTTTTCTTTATTTGGTCACCTAATGTTGTATAAAGATCTTATATTTTTCCCAAACTAAAATTCTCCAAACCCACTCTAATTTCTTTGACTTCAATACACCAAATTTTAGATGAATTTTTCAGTTTTTTCTCATGTCTTTCTCACTAATTTATCTTGTTTTTTTAGAAGTCGTCTAGACTTACCGGGAAGATTTCTGGGACGACTTACCTGGAAGTCGTCTAGACGACTTACTTAGAAGTCGTCTAGACTTCCTGGAAGTTGTCTGGAATTCCTTAAAGTCGTCTGGGCTTTTTAGAAGACTTCTGACTAAGTATTCTTTCATATAAAGTGGAGTTCAAACTTGTTAATGCATTTAGTTGTAATTTTTTTGTATAATCAGTAAAATTGTTTTCCAAGATGTAATATATGTGCTAAAATCAAAGAAATTAATTATTTCAATAGTTTTTATCTTATCTTTGGATTTTCCAAATGCAATAATAAAATCTAAATATCTTCTTCTCATCTTAATAAAGAATGTTGGTAGTCTTATATTGATACAACATTTGAAGAAGCATTTTAACCTTTCTTCCAACTCATAAAAATAATACTTAAGAGATAGATCCAAACAATAATAACTAGTCAAAGCATATCACACTTTTTACAAATTTGTATTGAAAATATAAGTTTTACATATCTTGAAGTTTGTGTTGATCAACCACAAAATTCCAACATCCATCTTGCAACAACCATTCTCCATACAATGCATGTAACTTATACCTCATATGCAGAAAAAAATACACATTAGCAAACATTGAACATGTATGACTTTTCTCAGACGACTTTCCTGGAAGTCTTCTACGTTAGCTAGAAACTTTAATTAACATTAATGTTAGCAACCTAATAGTTATCATCAATAAAGTTAAAATTTTCATTCAGTAGCCCTAATATAGTCTAATATACAGAATTAACAAGAAAATGTTAAAAAATCTTTATGATTTTAGAGAAAATACAAGTTTATTAAACATTCGTTAAGACGACATTTACGAAAGTCTTCTGGACGACGTCCAGAGAGGTCGCCATTTAGGTCATTTTTGTTATTAATTTTTTGCAAAGACGACTTACATGGAAGTCGTTCGTTCAGACGATTTCCTTGGAAGTCGTTCGTTCAGACGACTTCCCTGGAAGTCGTCTTTTGTTAAAAATAATGGAAGTCGTCCGTCCAGACGACCTTTGACGAATTCTGTGGAAGTCTTCTGAGACAAACATGTTAGTTTTGCGTTTGACCGAAATGTGTCAGAAATTTGTTTTTCCCATACGACTTCCACGGAAAAGTCGTCTACGAGAAAACTAAAAAATCAATATTTTATTATTTCCAGACGACTTCCACGAAAGTCGTCTCAGGTTAGTTTTGAAATTGGAATAAACAAAAAAAAACTTTTTTTTTCTGGACGACTTCTCTGGAAGTCGTCCATGATAACCAAGGTTTGACCAGAATCTCGGAATAAAATCTTGGACGACTTTCGTGGAANGAATTTTTTTTTTTTTTTTTTTTTTGTTATTCCAACTCCAAAACTAACTTGAGAAAACTTCCGTGGAAGTTGTCAAATTATAATAAAATATTGATTTTTTAGTTTTCTCGCAGACGACTTCCGTTGAAGTCGTCTGGGAAAAGTCAAATTTCTGATACATTTCGGTTAAACGCAAAACTAACATTTTTATCTTAGACGACTTCTACGGAAGTCATTTGAAATTTTATTTTTAACAAAGAAAGTCGGACGACTTCCTTGAAGGTCGTCCAACAAAAAACGTTTTAAAAGTCAATTGCAAAACTAACCTCTGGTTTGACCAGACGACTTCCGCAAAAGTCGTTTGGACGAGCAGATATGGAAAAAAACTCGATTTTATAGTTTCAACCAATGAGATTACTTCTTTAGCTCCCAGAAGTCTTCTCCAAGCACCCAGAATCTCAAAAGAAATTGACCCAATGAGAATCGTAAGCTTCAATGGCTCAATGAACCATATAAATTTTGGAATCAAAATCTATGGTTTTTATGGATGAATATGAAGAGAAATTGAAAGATAAGTTGTTTTTAGTTGATAGAAATGGAGAAAGAAATACTCCCTCCGTTCCTAAAAGTATGATTTTTCAGATTTTATTTTTGTTCCACAATGATAGATTTTTTATATATTTAAGGTAGTTTTGTATACTTTTGAGGAACATTAATTGTAAATACTTAAACTGATTAAATTTTATTGGTGGATACTTATTGGAAAGTGTATAAAAAGTTAAATAATAAACTAAATTATAAATATTTATTACGTTCTTAATAAACGTGAAAACTCTAGAAAATCATATTTTTAGGAACAAAGGGAGTAGTGTTTAATCGATTTTTGAACATTAAGAGCTTGAAAGTGGTTGTTCATGGTGGTTGGTATATTGATGGCAATGTCAATTTTGTAAATAAGTTAAAAAGACGAGGTTTTGAGAGTAAAAGTGTATTTTTCGGAAAAAAAATCAATAGCATTTTCGTGAATATTACGAATTTCTGGGGTGAATAGGTCAAACATAATTTCTAATAAAATCAAAGGTTATTTTTAGGGTTGACTTTAATATTTTATTTCAAATGTTTATTTCAAAATATAGTAACGATGAAATACACATAACTATCAAGTGTGGGATGATAATAATACTAATAATAATATTAATAATAATAATTGTGTTAGAAATTATTGTTTAGAATGTTTGGATTTTTGTAAAGAGGCGAAGACATTTTTTTATTAGACCAAAACAAAAATTTGGGATAATGAACGTTAGTTCTAAATAAAAGACATTAAATAAACATCCCCAAAATTAACTATTCTACTAAAACAACAAAATTGAAACACAACATGAAATACATAAAATAACTACTTCAGTAGCTCACCTCAAACCTATAAAATACAAATACTGAAAGGAGGACGAATCGGAAGAGGCGGAGCTGGTGCGGTGGAGATCGCGGAGGGAGAAGGAGAAGGAGAGAGAGACGGATGCTCGACGATCGGAGGAGATGGATCGACGGTGGCTGCGGCGGGAGGATGGCGGAGAGGGTGATCGTCGGGGATAGGAGAAGGAGA
>OVBX01003523.1:0-16680 GCA_900406325.1 Erucastrum elatum | reverse complement strand
GAACTGTGTTCGATTCAATTTTGAAATTGTTAAAGTTTTAATTTCGATTTATTTTTTTTAAATTTTTTCCAACTTAAAAATTTACCACTTCAATTTTTAAATCGAAATGGTAGAGGTGTAAATAAAAAAGTTTTCAATGACCATAAGGGACATTTGAACTCAAGTTTGAAAGGGCAAATCGCAAAAGTTGTCCAATCCTCCAATTTAAACTTAGAGTTGCCCAATTAGCAAATTACAAACTTAAAAATTGCCCAATTTGCCAATTTAATCTTTTTATAAACTAATATAGTTCCGTTATTAAATTTAGTTAATGTCTCCGATATCATTTTTTAATTAATAAAATTAAGTTCTTGGCGCGAGGTGGAGAAACTCTATGTGCTCTATGTGCAAGTATGCAACCCACTTAGATATTTGAATTTTATTTTGTTTAACAGATGGAGACAGCCTGTGTAGACAGCTTGTATTGATGGAGAAGCATAACTCTTTTGGTCAATTCTTGTATAATACATTCTTCTGTTCCTTAATTAATTCTTAAATCAATATTATTTGAAAATTTAAATACTATAGAACAAGTTTTGGGCGAAAATAAAATTAATCATAACTTATATATCAAGTTTTGAGTAAAAAAATAGTTTTGGTCATTTTCATAAAAATGATACAATGTGATTATTTATTGTGTTCACATTTATCCAATATCTAGTCAACTTAAAGAAAACAAGGTTAAAAAAACACAAAAACGAGTTCATCTTAGTTTTTAAAACATCACCGAACGTAAATATCAAAAAGCTGGTATCACCGTATCTTGATGCAGGCAGTGTCTCTAGCCACCGGCCGCAGACCTGTCCTCATCTTTCTCTCTCTATGATTCTTGTCCTCTTTGGTTTGATTAGTTTTTCAAGCATTTGTTTCCTTATCTCCGCCGTGACAGTTGCTTTGCGTTACGCCTAAACTTTTCTTTGGAGACTGCTCCTCAGAATGTGCTGGAAACTGCTTCACGACATTTTTCTCACCGATTTGCTCCCCTTCACGCGTGTTCCACACTACCTTCGACCGCTGTGTTTCTCCTTCAACACATGGATCTACTCCCTACAGTCATATCCCCATGGATCTGCCACTACAAGAAAACATGCTTATACCAAGGGAAAAAATCGTCGGTATGTCGTCGGAATAACGATATTCCGATGATATACCGAAAAAACATATCCACGAAAAAAACTCTTCGGAATTTCATATTTCCTCGGAATTCCCTCGGAAATTGCTGACAGAATTCCGAGGAAATACCGAGGACTACGGTTCGTCGGAAAAGTCGTCGAAATATACCAAGGAATCACTCCCTCGGTATATACCGAGGGAGAATATTGTCGGAAGTTCCGACGAATGGTCTCGAGGAAGTCTACTCTCGGAATATTCCGAGGAACGCCTCCCTCGGAAATTTCTGAGGAAGAGCTCCCGGAAAATTCTGAGGAACAGATCCCTCGGAATATTCCGAAGGAGATCTTCTTCGGAATATTCCGAGGGAGCTCTTCCTCGGAATAATCAAAAAAATTAAATTTTTAAATTTAAATTCGAAAATATAAAATTAAAAACTTAAAATTAAAATTATAATTGAAAACATATTATATAAAATTTAAAGTCGTACAAATAAAAAAAAACATTTCGAGTTTTTGAAAAAATAAATTACGTGTTTTGGACGTTCGGGTCTGGCACGCTCGGGAGCACCTCGTTCGGGTGAAACCTCCTCATCATCTCCAACATTTGCTCGTTCAGCTTCCTATGTGCCTCCTAGCCCGCCTGTTGACTCGCCACATGGGACTCCAACGCAGATATGCGATCATCCTTGTCCTTCATCTGACCCATAAGTACTTATGGGTCAACAAAGGGCGGTGGTGCAGCAGAAGACGGAACCGACCGGGACCGACGACTCAAACCAAACAGACGTCCCTTCTTCTTTGGAACCGACTGAAATAGAAAAGTACCAAATTTAAATAATAGAAAAGATAAATTGAACATTAAAAAAAGAACTTACCGATTCAACGATTCCGTTAATCCGAACCGGAGGGAAGTAGGTCGAACCCGTCGAATCGTCATCCTCAGTTTGAAGCTGAGACGCTTTTTCTTCCACCTTTAGTGTTGATCAGGGTGACCACATCCCTCACAACACCATCATCAATCTGGCCAGTCTTCTTGTTGGTATACGCCCTCTTCATTAGGACGAGATCATCAACCGGCTCGCCATCATTTTCTTCCGCCTTGAAAAAAACATAGATTAAACAAACATTAGTAATTAGAAGAAATGCACAAAAAATAAAATTTAAAAGCTTAATAATAGAATAAAAAGCGATTAGCTTACCATGCGATCCCCTAAGAGTGGCAATAGACTGAGCACCCAAGTTATGCTTGAAGACGCCCTTCCCTTTACGGTCGCTCCTGCGGTTGGTGGAGTTGGTGGAAGAAATTTGTTTCGTCTCATCCTTACTCTAGTGCACACCCAACTCCTGCCAGATCGTGTGATCCATCGACTTTGGGACATTTTAACAAAAAAAATTGTTTAATTAAAAAATATATATTTTAATAATTTAAAAAATTGTTTATAAATAAAAAAACACCTTGTTTATTTCCCACTTTTTCTTCCACTCGTGGATCTGTTTCCCATAGTTGTTCATAACTTTATGCACGAAATGGTTATCGATAAACAACGTATGATCGGGATTTCAGTTGAATTCTTGCTGAAAATAAAATACAATTAGTAAAAACTTTATATTAAAGATTAAAAATATAAGTAAGAAATAAGAATACTTACCGCAAACTGTTGAAACCACAAATGATGCTTGTCGGTTGGGAAGTTAGTGAAAATCGGATGTCCCTTGTCGAGGGCCGTGTACATCATACGGTTGATCCATCCGCTGATCCCGTTCGAGGATCGGTCGAACCTAATAAAAAAAAAATATTAAAAATGAATCAAACTTTAATGAAAAAATATGTTTAATTACCATGTTTGACCCCGTCCATTTGGATACGGAGTGAGATAGGGAAGATGGTCACGACCGGGCTGTCGAACAAACTCCACAACTCTCATCACTCCTTTCGGACCCGGAGGAGCAGGAGAAGCAGCGGGTGCAGCAACGAGAGCGGAAGGAGCATGAGAGGGAAATGGAGAGGGAGATGTATGGTAAGAGCTGTGGGGGCGATGGGGAATCCTGAATGGAGTTGCTTCTCGAACCAGCTCGACTACGACGCTGTCGAGACCGGCTCTGATCATCATAAGACCTGTATAAATCCCAAATAAATGTTTTTAATCACAAAAGATGTTTTAATATATAAAAAGATGTTTTAATAGTTTTTAATCACAAATGATGTTTTAATACATATATTTTTTAAAAAAAATAGTTTCAATATAATTTAATATCACAAAGATTTGTTTAATAATTACAAAAAATGTTTTTAACATATAAAAATAAGTTTAATAAAAATGTTTTGAAAAATCATAAAAACGTTTTGAAAAATCAAAAAAATGTTTAATAATTACAAATAATAGGTTTAATACAAAAATAATTTAATAATTATAAAAATAGTTGTAATAATTATAAAAATAGTTTAATAATTACAAAAATAATTTAACATATAAAAAATAGTTTAATAATTACAAAAATATTTTAGTAATAATAAAAATAGTTTTAATATACAAAAATAGTTTAATAATTATAAAAATAGTTTTAAGAATTATAAAAACGTTTTATTATACATAGTTTATTACTGGAAACTTGAGAAACATTTTGAAAAATCAGAAAAATGTTTTGAAAAATCATAAAAACGTATTTAAAAATCATATACACGTTTTAAAAATCAAAATACGTTTTTAAACTTGAAAAACGTTTTGAGTTTTAACCAAAACAGAAAAAAAAATCGAAAAAAATAAAACAACAACCCAAACAAAAATCCAAACATATATATCCTAAGCTATCCATTCAATCCTAGAATTTACAATCAAACAACCTAAAATTCGAGATCTAACTTCCAAAACCCTAAAAATTTGAGATAAGGAGTGTAAGGGATCTAACTTACATGATATATGAGGATGAGGATATGAGATGTGAGGATGAGGAGGGGGATTCGCCGGAATTCAAGAGAGATAGAGGCGCTGCGGGGAGGAAAAGAGGAGAGGAAGAGAGGCGCTGCGGGGAGGAAAAGAGGAGAGGAAAAGAGGAAATAGGGAAGAAAGGATCGGGAAAACCTAATTTATGAGGGATTCGATGGACATTTTTCGTCGGAATTTTCTCGGTATTTCTTTTAATATTCCTCGGAATTTCCTCGATTTCCATAAATTTGATTTTCGCGAAATGTTTGGCGGCTGGGGTTGCGCGGATAAATGAAAAAATTCTGAGGAATCATGTTTCGTCAGAATTTCCTCAGAATATTCTGAGGAAATTCTGAGGAAACAAGGTTTCAACATATGTTCCTCGGAATTTCCTCAGAATATTCTGAGGAAATTCTGAGGAAGCAGGATTTGGGGTTTCAAAATCTCGTTTTTTTGCCGTATTTCATTTCTTATACAAATGTAATGCATACCAATGAAGTTGTATCAAACATCAAAAACAATGAAATAACAAAATTTTAAAAATAATTGTAGAATTCCCTTTAACGTTTATTAAAGTGTATAAGTGTTTCTCTTATGTTGTGTGGTTTTCGTTCAAGCAATCGTAAAAATGTTTGTTATTGTGTAAAACACCGAAGTTTAACTTCATAATCTGGTTAAGACACTTAATGAAGGTTATATACGTGTTATTCAATCCGTAAAACATTGTTTTCGGCTTAAAACCCCTAGTTCCTCGGAAGTTTCTCAAAATATTCCGAGGGAATTCTGAGGATATACTGAAAACCATTACCTTCCTCGGAATTTCCTCAGAATTTTCTGAGGAAATTCCGAGGAACTTGGGGTTTTAAACCGAAAACCCACACGTTTCTCGGAATTTCCTCAAAAAATTCCGAGAGATTTCTGAGAAACAATACTTTATAATCAATTTCTTAAATCGAGAAGGTAAATTCCGAGGAAATTCCGAGGAAAACTTAAAGTCCCTCGGAATTTCCTCGGTATTTCAATTAAAAAAAAGCTACTCTGATTCTGAGTCATCATCACCAGATGAATATGAATCTGGATCTTGGTGAAACTCTCAAATAATTGGTTTGTCCTCTGCGTGAACGACGGCTTCCTCTGCAAAGTCGGTCAAATCGACTACAAGGCCACCTTCCGCTACATCTTCTGCTTCATTTCAGTTGTCGGATGTGATTGGTTAGTGGGTCTTCCAGCTCAGAACTTCCCTGAACACGGCCTCTCGGGTTCACTCTTGTAACAGTAACTCATGGATCATCTATGTTCCTTATCCGGGGGTACTTGATATAACAAAATTGTAACATTTAAAAAATTATTAGTAAAAATATAAATTATGATCAATCATTCTGAATAATTAACATTTACTTACCTGATCGGCCTGAGAAGCAAGAATGAAAGGATCATAATATTGCAGCTTTCGCCTCGAATGTACTGATGTAACACCAAATGCATATGTTCTCACACCTCGATCTGGAGTGTTGTCGTGCCAATCACAATATAAAACAGTACAGCGCAATCCAAGCATACCCAAATACTTGATTTTCATAATCTCATGTATGTGTCCGTAGTATACATCATCTCCTGATGCCGAACAAATGATGCCGAACAAATGCCAGCATCATAGGTCGCAAGCGAACATCTCCTCTTTTCAGTTGTGAATGCATATCCTCGAGTACAAAATCTCGGATATGACTTCACAACACAGTTTGGGCCAACCACCATCTCGTGAATCCAATCGTCAAATGTTTCACCTCTGGCCAAACCAGCAGACACCTATTAATAGCACATATGTAGATTATATCAATAAATATGAATTAGTATAAATATGTGATAAATGATATTTTAATTTGTTTAAGACACTCACATAAGTAAACATTCATCCAACAAATTCTCTTTGCTTCATTTCTTCTAGTTCCGCCTCTGTGGCGTATCTATATTCGAACCGCTTTTCTTCCATGAAAATCATGTACATATGATGACAATAATATAATTAATTAAGATTTAAATGTCAATTTGTTAAAATAAAATTTTGTAAGATAATAAACTTACCTCTCATATGGAAGAACATCTTCGCAGTTGGTGAGCAAATATGTTTGCAAATGACTTTGCTCCTGCTCAGTAAGTCAACGGTCACTTGGTTATCCGCTAAGTCGTCTGTGAAAATGTCTGGAACCTTAACATGATATCTTGCCCGTTCGCCTCTATCATCATGCCGAGCAGGTCTTCTGTTTTTGGTCTGAACTTCTACTGGAAAGTAGTACTCGGCAAAGTTTGAAATTTCTTCACTGATCATTTGTGCGACTATAGAACCTTCCACCCTACTTAAATTTTTCACCATATTCTTCAAATGGAACATATACCAGGACCACCAAGTTCCAATTCTCTTGCCAGGTGAATAACAAGATGCTCCATAACATCAAAAAATGAGGGAGGAAATATCTTCTCAAGGTTGCACTGAATCACGGCTATGTTAGTCTTCAAATTTTCAATCCCTTCAAGAGTCACTGATCTCGTGCATAAATCGCGGAAGAAAGCACTTATCCCTGCAATTGCTTCATGAACATTTCGTGGGAATAGTTCCTTGAAGGCAAACGGAATGAGGTGTTGCATCAACACATGGCAATCGTGACTTTTCAAGCAAAAAAACTTTCCTTCCTTTATGTCGTTACAGTTACGCAAATTAGATGTGTAACCGTCTGGAAACTCCACATCGTTTGAAATCCAATCAAAGAACGCATCTTTTCCCTCTGCATCAAGTCGGTATATGAGAAAATGAGCCCTACCATTCTCATCAACATGAAGTTCTGAACGAGCACATATATCGACTAAATCCAGTCTTGACTTCAAATTATCCTTTGTTTTACCTTGAACGTTAAGGATCGTGCTCATGAGATTGTAAAAAACGTTCTTCTCAATATGCATGACATCTAAATTATGCCTTAGCATATGATCCTCCCAGTATGGCAGATCCCAGAAAATACTTTTTTGTGCCAGTTATATAGTTCTCCAACAGCATCTATCGGAAAACGCTCATGTTCACCGACGTCAGGCGTCCTTGCTGCACCATAATCTCTTAGTTGTGTCGTCAAACCTTTCTCACTAACTTCATCAGGTGGATCATCAAACACCTGCTTGTTCTTTCTAAACAAAGTCTTACTCCGACGGTATGGATGATCAGGTGGTAGGAATCGTCTGTGACAGTCAAACCAACACGTTTTTCTTCCGTTCTTTAGTTGGAAAGCATATGTGTCATCTTGACAATATGTACATGATAGCCTCCCATGCGTTGTCCATCCGGATAACATACCATATGCTGGAAAATCACTTATTGTCCATATTAGTACTGCCCGCATTTAAAAGTTCTTTTTACACGAAATATCGTATGTTTCAGCACCTTCAGCCCATAATTGTTGCAACTCATATATTAGTGGCTGAAGAAACACATCAAGTGATCTCTTAGGATGCTCTTGTCCGGGAACGAGAATGGAGAGAAACAAAATCTCTCGTCGCAAGCACAAGTTTGGGGGTAAGTTGTATGGTGTAATAGTGACTGGCCATAGAGAATATTGTCTTCCACTCTTCTCATACCGACTGAAACCATCAGTACATAATCCAAGGTAGACATTTCTTCTCTCATACGCAAAGTCGGAATACTTTGATTGGAAATGCTTCAACGTTTTTGCATCTGAAGGATGTCTAATCTCACCATCTGTTGAGTGCTCCGCATGCCATCTCATTCGTTGCGTTGTGCGTTTCGAAAGATACAACCTCTGCTATCTTTTCATCAAAGGCAAATACCACATCCTTTTATATGGCACTGTAACTCTTCCACTCCTATCTTTATAACGAGGCTTCCCACAAAATTTTCATGTAATCCGTTGGTCATCCGCCCTCCAATAAATCATGCAGTTATCGATGCATACATTTATTACCTGATAAGATAAACCAACACCAGCTACGAGTTTCTGAACCTCGTAGTATGAACCTGGAGCTACATTATCCTTAGTTAGAATACTTTTAACAAAATCAGCTATCGCATCCACACAGTCTTCAGCCAAGTTATAATCTGTTTTAATGCCCATCAGTCTTGTAGCAGATGATAAAGCTGAATGACTATTTCTGCAACCTTCGTACAATGGTTGCTTTCCAGCATCCAACATATCATAAAATCTCCTAGCTTCTGCATTGGGTAAATCTTCCCCTCTAAAATGATCATTTACCATCTGCTCAGTACCTGCACCATAATCTACATCCGTTCCAATTGGTTCTTCTAATCTAACCGCCGGCTGAGGTTCGCTAGTACTACCAAGTTCATAATCAGTTTTCCCATGATGATACCAAATTTTGTAACTTCGTGTAAACCCACTCAGATATAGATGAGTCGAAACATCCCACTCTTTAATAACCTTTATATTTTTACATTTAGAGCAAGGACATCTTAACTTACATGTTTCTGCTTCCGGTTGTCGGCGAATTAACCCCATGAATTCGGTTATACCTCGTTGGTATTCTTCCGTAAGCAATCTCGTCTCCGGATCCAAATGAGATCGATCGATCCAAGAACAAAAATAATCTGAAGAAGACATGTTTTTTTGAAATCAAATTTGTGATAGTAGGAGAGAAGAAGAAGAAACAAAATGAATGAAGAGGAAGAGGGTGCCTGTATTTATAGATGAAATCCTGCCGACATACTGAGGAAATTTTGAGGAGAACCTACACTTCCTCGGAATTTCCTTGGAATTTTTAAAATCGCCCAACGGCTCTCTAACGGCTACAAAATGTCCTCTGAATTTTACAAATCTCTGTCGGTTTTTTCCGACGAACATGGTTTCCTCGGTATTCCCTCGGAATATTCCGAGGAAACCACATTTCTGGGTTTCCTCGGAATTTCCTCGGTTTTTGGTCAGAAAATTCCGAGGAAATCATTTTCCCTCGGAATGTCCCTCAGAATACCGATATTTTCTTGTAGTGTGCTCCTCACCTGCCAGATCCACCACCATCTCCTGATTGCTATCTTCCGCAAATCTATGTGGTGTTAATTTCTTGTTCAAGTCTCGTTGTCTGCTCTACTGCTACTGTCAACACTCCATCTTAAACTGACGTTTATTCTATGAGGCATTTTGGCGTTGAGGGCGGAAGCTGTTGGCTATTTTGCTATGTGTCTGTTTCAATCGGATCTGGTTCTTTCAGGGGGGTTCCCCTCACCGTTCCTCCTCCCTTCACCTCCACCCACAAGCTATTTCCACTGCTTTCACCATCCAGTCTCGTTCTGAAGCATTTCTTGCCACTTCGGAAAGTGATAGCTTCTGTCATGCTCTTCCACCACATGTAATCCCAATACCAGTAGATCAGAGGTCACCAACGTTCCTCCTCTCAGATAACTAAAACCATTCATTCACCCGTGCTACACTGAACTCGACGCTCCAACCATTGTCGGCGTTTCTCTGTCCATTTCGAGCTGGGAAAGTAATGATATTGGGCCTGGTGAACCCAACAGTTCTTGGTGACTTTTTCGGCCAGCCCAACAGTTTCGCAGCCCAGATATTTGTGGGGGATATTGATATTTTTGATCAATTTTCTAAATATTTTCCGATCGATTCATAGGGTTCTTTACCGAAACATACTTGAAGACAATGCATCATGTTTCTATTGCGATTAAGTTACAACCTTTTCACTTACCGAGAAGAAGAGCCGGTATGTCGTCTGTCTCATCCAGCTCATCCTAACACCCTCTCTTGTCGACCTGGCCTAAACCATCCATCTGGTTGCTTTGCAAGCAGCAAAGAGATGTCTTTTTACGATGTTTTTTATTATTCATGTACCACATGTGTTGTATGGTTCCAGGATCGTTGTCACATGTCATTGAGAAAGATGACAAACGTTTTTCATCCACAACATCCCCTCATCTTCAGTGTTCTAAACTGGAATGATATACGATTGCAACATGCATGAATACTATGAAGAGGAATTTGTTGCCGAATCAAGCATACTTGATAATAATAACATTTTCGATAACTGCACTTGGTGTTGAAACTTCATACCTCTTTTATTGTTGTTCTGTCTGTAAATTTTTCTTGGATCCTCTTTGTTCCAAAATATTTTGACTTCCTATGATCACAAATCCAAAAAAAAAAAATCATCATTTACTTGTTTTTCTTTCTTGACCACTTTTGCTTCCATGTGATCTTTGTGGGCTGGTCAAAAATTCAGATCAAAGTTATGTTTTCTTTCAGTGTAATTACATTGTCTATGATAGTTGCATAGATTTACCACGAGTCATAAAACTCACAAGTCATCCTCACAGTTTCTTCTCTAAACCTTTTTCTTCTTTACCCATAATTTTGCCATCTCGGCTTTGCTACAAAACTATGGATGTTAAGTATGGTCAGTTTTCTTGCAACCATGAGTATTTATCTTATGTAGTTAATTCCAAATGTGCAACCCACAAGAAAATATTGGACGGTAGGGAACTAGAATGGGATCCAGAAGAAGTTCTTGAAACTGAAGATATATCACCACTCAAGAAAATTGGTAACGGTTTGATAAAGAACTTCTGTCATGAACATCATCATCTAAGGATTAAAAGATATGATGGTGTTCAAGATGCGGAGAAACAATGTCAAGCGTGTGCACTTCATATTGACTCTCGTTTCTACAACTGCGTGCAATGTGATTTCTTTCTCCACAAAGATATGTGCTAATCTTCCTAGAGAACTTGATCATGCGCTCCATAATCACTGTCTTGTCCTAGACACGTCTCCACATAATACAACTTAGAATATATGGATTGTATGGATTGTTCTCGAACATTCACGAGTTTTAGGTACAGCTTCCCCAAAAATGGTTGTAAAGATGAGAGCTTCAGAAAGTTTCAAGTAGATGTTCGATGCATCTTATTTCATGATTATTTCATTCACAAAAGTCATGAGCATCCTTTATTCATCCCCATTTCTACGGGCGATGCAATGATTTTCTATGAGAGTTGCAAGAAAAGATACTCTACAAATTTTCTATATGTTAATGTGTTACCATTCCAGATAAGCTATACAACAAATATGATCATCTCCAACCTCTCTCCCTTTTCTATGGAGAAGTCTCGGATGAAACATACTGGTGCAGAGTATTGAGAAAAAACTGGATCCAAGAGAATGGTTCTGTATTTGCAACAAACCTTACATTACTATCCACCATTGTTCCGTATTTGGATCATCTGCTTATATGAAGTCAGGCTACACGTTCAATTATGGATCTTCAAATGTGAAAGATTTTTCCATAAATATTTAAACCTCTAATATGAATAAAAATTTAAAATATAATTCCAAAATAAACCAAAAATATCAAAATTATAATAGATTGTTGATAATAAAAAAAACTAATACCAAATAACATCAATTAACTTTGATTCTCTTTATCATCGTCCGCTTCATTTTCTTTTATGGCATAGTAATATCTTCATCAAAGTAAAAATCACAAATAAAATGTTTAGTCGATATTATACATGGTAAAGATAAAAATCAAAATTTCAATCAAAATTATAAAAATAACGCTGAGATTTTCTTGGTTTGTCTCTTCATCATCTTTCGGATATTCTTTAGTAAGAGCATTCTCTAATTCATTATAATCAAGCTCGCTAGGTTCTTTTTCTTCAACAATCCAAAATTCCGTTTTGTAAGATATATACATGCATAAGTATCCCCTTTCATACCAGCAAGATGATGTTTCATCCTGATGTGAACTTGGCCAGCAAAGGAACTGAAGAGATGGAGCAGCTTGAACAGAGCTGAAGGAAGTTAAAGGAAAAACCAAGGGACTGCTTGAATCTGAGGGAACAAATCACAATGACCTAAAAAGTGCCAATTGGTCAATGACTAGATGAAATCAAGCAAGATTTCGACAAACTATTCATTAACTCCTAAACACTATCCAAGACAGTCTAGAATGTGCTTATCCAACTATTCTGGTTGTGATTCAAGCCACCTACGATATTTATCAAGAGACGTGTTGTGACTTGCACTCTTTTTCTTAATTTGGTGCTGTCCCAATAGATTTTCCAAACAAGGTTTTTAATGAGGTTTGGACACAACACTTATATAAAATCCTCTTGATGAAACCAGGCTTATTTCTTTTCTAATTTTCGTCCAAGAATACCACATGAACCTTTTCTCTTTTAAATTTGAACTTTAGTCTTTGTTCACATTAGTTATGTTGTATGTTTCCAAAAAGCATTGCATGTACAGCCTTCTTCTCTTTATATTCTGGTTGAAATCATCAATAAATTAAAATCATCAAACTCTTTTCTAATAATAATGCTCTCTGAATCTTGTTTGACTAGCTTATTCTAAGTGTATTTTTGATCCTTGTTCCTTACCTTACAAGCAAACTCTTTATAGTCCAAGAGTCCTTCGGCAACTTTTAAAAGTATCATATCAATCCAATGCTTATTTCAACATCACAATTGTTGGAGAGCATTCACCGACGTGATCAACCTACCCATGATCACTACACATCCTATTAATACTATCTCCTATTTTTCTTGTGACAAAATCCACATTCTAAAACCAGTTTTCCTCTTGAATATTTTGACTTAATTAATCACAGAACTATGCAATATCTTTTTTTTCCTCGGACCGAACGGTTTGCATCAGCTATTTCTTTGTAATTACCTCAGGGTTGGTTTCCATTGGCTGGAAAAATCATACACAGTTATTTTTAAAAATAATTAGGACAAACTAAACATATAGTGTTGTACAAAACAAACAGAACATGACGCATCGTTGTGATTATAAGCAAAACAATAGTCACAGCAAAATAAAGTCACACATGTTGGAGGACGAGTTGCACTCTCCCTTAACAAGGCCCATCGAATAAACGATACCGGCATGATTCAGGAAAAAGCGTAGCTCGGCACAAATGTAACTAGGCCGTGAACGACATAGGTAGGCCCAATGACGATCACGGCCCAGTCGAACTAGGTCAGATATCCTGCGTCCTCGCCCACACAAGTATAAAAGGGAAGAGAAGAGAGAGAAATGGAACAAGTTAACCAAAATACTAGCAAACGGCGACATTTAGGGTTTTGTAGCTTTCTCCTTTGTAATTCTNTAATTCCGATCTACTTCTCTTTAGTTGCCTAAAAAGACCTAAATCTCTTGTAATCTCTCCTTTTAATTAATAAAACGTCTTCTCGGAACCCATTTTACAAATATCAGTGTTAATCCGACCTCCACATTTCCGGATTAAACATTTGGCGCCGACTGTGGGGACAGTCTGAGAAGCAACGTGAAAGCAGATTAATATGAACCCTACCGACTCCGCAGCCGGAATCGGCGAGTCGGCAGCTGCCGACAACCCACCTCCCGGCGGAGTGTTTCCTCAGCCAGCGCAGCCCGCAAACGTTCCGGACTTCGCTGAGCTCTACTCGACTATGAAGGACGTCATCGACCGCCTTCTCGCGCAGGAAAGAGCCACCAAAGAGACGAACGAGAAAATCGAGGCGCTCACCGCTGTCGCACTACAGCAAGGCGGTCCTTCCACCGACGATCATGTCCGGCGACAGCTCTTCAGCTCGACACAACCTACCCCGGCGGTTGCCGTTGGACCCGTTGTGTCACCTCCCGGTTCCGCGCTGGGCACAAACCCGACACCCGAAGTCGCTACTGGGTCAGAACTCTCCACAAGCAAGCAGCTCGCCGAGATAAAGCAGTTCATGCAAAGTCTCGAATCAAAGGTGAATGACGTCACCAACTCCGGGTCGGAGATAGAGAGAGTACTCGCCAAAATTCTGCGAACCCCCTTTTCTTCGACGATAACGAAGGTGAAGGTTCAAACGAAAGAAAAGCTGCGCATCCCGTACTTCACAGGCGAAACGGACCCAACCGAACACGTCACTACCTTCAACATCGCCATGGCGAGGCACAAGTTCTCCGACGAGGACAAAGACGCCGGACATTGCCAACTCTTTGTCGAGACTCTCTCTGGTCCAGCCTTGGCATGGTTCTCCCGTCTCCGCGAAGACTCAATCAGCAACTTCCGCGAGCTCTCATCTGCCTTCCTCTCCAACTTCATCATGTACTCAAAGAAGAAGGCCTCTGTCGCAGATCTTTGGAAGATGAGTCACCAGGCGAACGAACCTCTCAAGGACTATATGCAGCGCTTCAAGAAGGTCCTCGCCGAAGTGGATATCGACGACGACAACGCAATCGAAGCCCTCCGCCATTCCCTGAAGATCGGGTCCCCACTTCGCAAGGATCTCTACGGCGCTCCCACGAAGTCGCTCCGCGAAGCTTTGCACCGCGCAACTAACTTCATCACAATGGAGGAAGACGATAAAGCATACAGCGACCGGCACAACTCGTCGAAGCAATCCACCAACAAGGCCTCCGACCGACAAGAACCGAGACAACATCTTCCCTACAGGAACCACGACAAGAAAAGGTCACTCTTTTTTGCTATCGACGAGAGCAAAGATCCAGCTCTGACTACCTTGATCAGAGAAAGGGGGTGGGACGTAGTAGATCAACACCAAGGATCGCAAACCAGCCCGCCTCCGTCCGCCGAGCAACCCAAGACTGCGAGGACCTCGGCGAATCCGTTCAACATCAACAAATATTGCGAAGTCCATCGGATCAACGGTCACGAAACCTCGGAATGCAGGCTTCGTCACCTTCTCCCAGACACATCTTCAGGCCGAACATCAATAGAGAGCGCACAACCGAAAGCTCCCAAAGGAAACAAAGGTGCGAACCGAGGCAAAGAAAGGCGATGAAAGCAGAGCAAACCTCCAGCAGAGGAAAAGGGCGACGAAGTACTCCCACAGAGGGACGATGACTCCGGAAGCGACGTCGAGCGACCGCCAAACCGCAAACGGATAAACGTGATCCTCCCAGTAGCTTGCTCGTCGCCCACCTCTCAAGGCGAAAGCGACGACGCCAGTCCCGATGCGAAAATCCCCAAGTTAAATTCTTCCAACGTGCGGAACCACCTGAACGCACGCCGCGAGGGCGACTCTACGATCAATCAAGAAGACTTGCGGAACATCATTTCGGCCAAAAAGTCCCGGAGCGGCGGAAAGACCTCTATCCATCAACGCCTGACTTTCCCTACGCCGAAAATCGGGAGCTCCGACCTTCGCTAGCACCTTAGTCGCCCACCCCCAGCCGACGGCTCCTCACAACAAACAACAAACGGCGACAAGCCCTTTGACCTCCGCAGCATGCTCTCCCGCTGCAAAGACGAAAAGGCGAGCAGTAGGATCAACGTCATCATGGGCGGTTCTCCCCCGTGCGGAGACTCGGTCCGCTCTGTAAAGGAGTTCACCCGGAGAGCAACCTCAGCCAAACTCTGGCCTCGAAGGAACAACGACGCCGAGATAACGTTTTCCGCAGACAACACTGCAAATGTCCATTCACCCCATAACGATCCGCTCCTAGTCGAGCTGATCATCGGAGATTGCGATGTAAGCAGAGTCCTCATCGACACCGGGAGCTCGGTCGACCTCATCTTCAAACGGACACTAGTCCAAATGGAGGTCGATCTCTCGAGCATCAAGCCGTCGTCGCGAACTCTAACCGGTTTCAACGGGTCCGCAGAGAGGCCCTTAGGAACAATCCGTCTCAACGTCAATGCCAAGGGAGTTCCCCGAATAGTGAAGTTCTCGGTCGTCGACAAGGATGCGCCTTACAACGCAATTCTCGGAACCCCCTGGATCCACTCGATGGAAGCAGTAGCCTCCACGTATCATCAATGCATCAAGTTCCCAGGGTACGGTGGAAAAATCCAAACACTTCGCGGAGACCAGAAAGCGGCGAGACAACTTCTTATCGCCGAAGTGAAAACTCGGAGGTCAGCAGCAGTCATCAACACAGCCGCAATGCCGGAGAAGCCCCATAAAGAAGACGTCACCGAAGTAATTCTCAGCGACGAGCACCCTACCAGAAAAATCCGCGTGGGAGCCGAACTCAAAAACGAGCTCAAATTGGCGATTATCGATTTCCTCCGAACGAACATGAGCACCTTCGCCTGGTCGACAAGCGACATGATCGGTATCGATCCTTCGGTCATCACTCACGAGCTAAACGTCGACCCGACGGTCAAGCCCATTAAACAGAAAAGAAGGAAGCTCGGACCAGACCGCGCAGCAGCGGTCAACGCCGAAGTAGACAGACTTCTCGAAGCAGGATCCATATCGGAAGTCAAGTATCCGGAGTGGCTTGCCAATCCCGTCGTCGTCAAAAAGAAGAACGGGAAATGGAGGGTTTGTGTTGACTTCACCGACCTCAACAAGGCTTGTCCCAAGGACAGTTTTCCCCTTCCACACATAGACCGCCTCGTCGAATCTACCTCGGGAAACGCCCTCCTTACTTTCATGGACGCGTTTTTGGGTTACGATCAGATTATGATGCACCCCGACGACTGCGAAAAGACTGCATTCATCACATATCGCGGAACGTACTACTACAAGGTGATGCCCTTCGGACTCAAGAACGCAGGGGCAACCTACCAACGCCTAGTCAACAAAATGTTCGCCAGGCAGCTCGGGTCAACCATGGAGGTCTATATCGATGATATGCTCG
>OVBX01003522.1:0-12217 GCA_900406325.1 Erucastrum elatum | reverse complement strand
GCATGGACTGCTTCACCGTTCATAGCTCTGATATCTGTTCATCAAGCATTAACTGTTTAAGCGAACCGTTTCATATACTCCAGAATTGAGATAGAGACTCAGAACAACAAACTCCTTTATTCACACTCAACAAAACAATGGCTACACCTACACTACAGCACAGAGTTTTGATTAGCAATAAAGAACTCTCCAATTCTCACCCACCGACCAATACAAAACATGTATGCCCCCACAATGCTATTCTCCAATCTATCTTTAAAACATTTACAGCTCACTGCTAGCTACAACAGTCCTGCACTAGGCTTAGCAAGAAACCAAACTCTATGACATTGACTCATTAAGTAAAAAGAAGGTACCTTGCACAACATCGATGACAAGGCCAGAGGTACGAAAGGAGTGAAAATACAACATATCACCGAGAGATCCATCTGTTAACCCCGGGCAGAACACTGGAATATTCATCTACACACACACACACACCACATGAGAGACATGAACCTTGTTACCTACCTTATACGCCCAAAATACAACAAAGGGTAAGCTTTTTATGTTACCTTGTATGCCCAATAAAGGTAGGAACTCTCATTGTTTATTTCTTTTCCCAGCCGAGCTAACAGTTTAGAAGGCGTCCACAACACATTCTACAATCAATATAAACAAGGATTATTCATCAAGAGAGGATTCGAAAAAAAAAGCAAAAGAATCGAGCAAATAATAATAAAAAGAACCTCTTCTTTCTGTTCCTTCAACATCTGGTCAAAGATGGGAATGATCCAATCCTCAAACTTGCAGTAGTTATCATTCGGAACCAGCNAATTCGGTTCAATCCCTTTGACCTAAGATAAGCTCCAGGCAGAGAGAAGTCACCTTTGAACGTAGGTGCAAGGCACTTAATTAGATCTTCCTCTACCCCACCTGTTGTAGTAACTATAACATCAACCTAGCAAAAAAGAAGCATTACAATCAATCAATCAATCAATCAATCAAAAAACCAAAGCTAAACACTAACCATGTGATGCTGAACAAGGTATCGAATAGTCTCTCTAACACCAGACGAAACAAGATTCGACGTGAAACCTAGAAAGATTTTGCACTTGACGGACTCTCTATACGCTGGGTCCTTCTCCTCTTCACTACAGTCTTCAGCTACTGTTGTTTCATCGGATAGTCTCCAGTCTAGCTTTCAATTACAATTCAAAGATCCACATGTTACTGATTCAGACAAAACAGAGAAGGATTTTTTTTTTTTAATTTATTTGGGAATCTTGAGAGAATAAAAACCATTTGGTTGACGACGTCGATAGCTTCTCCGAGGTTTGAGGCTTGGAAGCCGGTGGTGAGCATGGATCGGAGAAGCTTGGGGTAGTTTACTCCCTGATTGAAATCGTATCCTTCGATTTTGTCGCACTTTCCTTCCAGCGATTCCGATTCCTTGAAGACCGTTGAGTGAACTGATGAGAGAACACGTTCCTCCTCCATCTTCTTGCTCCGAGAAGGAATATGAATTTGGCTGGATCCGCAAGTGTGGAGGGTTTTGGGAGGGAGTTCTAGGGTTCTAGCAAAGCTTAGCAGACAGGGAAAGAGAAAGAAAGACACGACCATCTTCAAAACGAATCTTATGATGATGTGTTTGGTCCGAATCTAATTCCGGTTTACGAATGTTCGGTTCGATCCGGTACGCTCGATTGTACTCTGGTATTTACCGGTTCTGCTTGCCTTTTTCATCGAGTGGAATTGCTCTCTCGTCTTCTTTTTTTTTACCACAGTGGAATCTATTCCTTGTTATTACTCGAAAACTTGAATCAATCAAATCTTATATGCATTCACATCCTAACGGACTTTATGACAGAACCAATTTGTACAACAAGGAATAACTATAACAGCTTAGAAACAGAGTCAAGCCTATACTCTTGAGTTCACTGATGATCCATGTACCTCTCTATATGAATATGTTGGGCAACATCCATTATTCGTATATATATATGTATATGTAAAGAAGTATTGCTCTGCTGGGAGAGAACACTCGGGTGGTTTCATCAAAATCCAGACTGATTTGATGATGATGATGATGATGAGAAACTATTTTTTCTGCTTCTTAATATTCTCCAAGTTTATCTGGCACAAATCCATCGAAAACAACTACATGAACAACATAAGACAAGTGCACAAAGCCAAAACTCAACAAAATTCATGTTTCCTTAGATTACCAGGAGAAGATCTTCGTCCGTACCAAACGATTTCCGGGCATTCTCTAGACATTTTGACGATATCCTCTCCTGCACCCTGACAAGCAAAATTTCTCTGAGAATTATTTACTAGTTACGGGTAATTGGCGGGCTCCCAGATGATTGATGCATCAGATGCAACATCTACATGGTCAAAGGGGCACATAACTGTAAGAGTCAAAGCAGTGAAAGATGATCAGAAGAATTACTTGGAACTGGCGGGATCTCTGATCTCAAACTCATTCTTAACAGCATCGTAGCCACATATCACAATGTAATGACCTATTGAAAACACCAAGGAAACAAAACACATGCAAGAAATTCAGAAAATGTAGTTATTAACCAAGACATGGGAAAATCCAATAAGTGCCCCCAATCCCCAATGGTCAAAAGGTGAAGCTTGAGAATATAGATCTTAAGCTTGGCTTAATTAATAATGTGATTGCTTTGCCAGGTAATGGTTTCATAAATTCAGGAGTTCCAAATGATTACAAAGATTATCTACGTAAGAATATCAAGAGGATAACTGGGCTTCCTATTTTGGAAGAGACGAAACATAGTATAAGTAAGGCAGGGGGGCAGTTCTCACCAGTGTAGCTGGAGTTGCTATCGTGAAGACCAGCGACAAACACTTCCTCCAACCAGGACTTGCTGCAAAAAAAAAAAAAAACGAGCATGAACACTATGCAACTTCTTTATCATATTTTAAGCACAAACACATGAAACAACAAAGACAAAAATGAACTTTCTTAAGGAACAATGATATTACAGGAAAAGCGTGCAAGGTATGCAAGTTTTGAGAACATGAAAGCGTAGAGGGAATACACTAAAAAAAGAAAAAAAAGTGAGAGAGAGAGAGAGAGAGAGAACCGACCTCAGCTTGTCTTGATCGACTAATGCAATGGCGATATAGTTTCCCGACAACAGCAAACAAGAAATCTCATGGATACTAACTGATCTGCACTGCAAAAGCAAGAGGTTGACTGAATTTGATTTCCAAATAACAAACAGTCGTAAATATGAATTTCCGAATAAATGCTAATACTATGTACTGAATTAATGCAAGTGTGTAAACCTAAGAAATCAAATCGCAGTCACATCTTTGGTAGAAAAAGTCGCCACATATCTCAAAAATCACTAACAAAAAAATAGCTAGAAGCCGAACTGGGATTACCTGTATAATAATGCCAGATTCATGAGCTTTTCTGAAGAGCAAATCCACACGCAGCAGATCTTCAGGGAGCTGCTCCTGCACCATGATTTCCGAAAAGGAACATAATTAGAGAAAACAAGTTGGGAACAAAATCAACATTTCATTAACATACTTGACATGGAGCATGAGAAACTATCAAACACGAATCTAGAGTATATATAAGAAGTTAAGATACCTTGTAAAATTCCTCAATGGAGTAATTTGGATTTGCTCCGAATGTTATTGTGCAGTAAGAAAACTCCACGCAGAACCTTTGCAGTAAATACGCGAGATCAACAGTCCAAATGCTGCAGAAATTTCAAAAAAGAAGTGATGATAAAATATCTTCTTTAAATGTTTCTCATCTTTAAGAAGCAGACAAGGCTCATACAATATGTAAAGGTATAAGCAGACCTATTTGTGGAGCAAATATCAGCCAAATCCTGAATAGAGCAGGTTGTGATGCCGCTGGCTCGGAGAACCATGAGAACACAAGCGAGGCCACAATCCCATGAAGCTAGCTGATGTACATGAGGGACCTAAAGATAAGGAAAATAGGAATGATATGATAAGTTTCAGACTTCACTAGAATGAGACCAAACATAGAGAGAAAAAAAAGAATATAGCTGGTATTACATCCATGTGGGAGGAGGATGGATATTTAGGAGAAATGGAATCTCCATCATCATGTCCTTCTTCTGCTGATCTCCCCTGATTCCTCTCTTGGACTTTCAAAATCTTGTTGAGCAAAAAACAAAGAGGCCACATCAATGATTAACCCAAAGTGTGTTGTTGTTCTTCCTCAGGTCTTATAAACACACTAGAAGCAGTAACAGCGTTTGTTGCTTGGACCTGAATATACACAAACAACACAATGGAAGAAATCATCAAAATAACGATGAAAGGAGCTTAAAACCTGCAGAAGCACTCAAATCAGCAAAAAACTGAAACTCTATTCAACCTAGAGTCAGAAATATGTGAATCTAAGCGGACTCATCAAACCTAATAATCGTGAATTCTGCGATCTAATCTAATCAGGACTATTATTATTATACTGAGAGAATGAGATTTTTCACCTTTGCTTACGATGCAAGACGTTTCTAGGCGTTAGGGAGAAGCAATAATTCCTCCTACTTTTTTTGTTTTCCTGGAAAATAATAATCAAAACGGTTTGGATAAAGGAGACGAAGCTGTCGAAAGCGACGAATCCTATGATTTTGCCTCTAATTAAAATCCCTTTTTGCTTTGTCTTTTTATTTCCTCCCTTCTTGTGTTCTGTCTTCTTTCTTTCGCAGTTATTAAATTTCCCAATAAGTTGGACATTCTCGCTGTCAGTTCTGGGATGGGTTACCTTACCCGGCCCATTACTAACCTTACCTAATAACTTTCGGTACGTGTAACTTTGGCCCATTAACAGACATTTAACGAAACGACAACGTACGTGGATTAGTAAGCCGCCGTGTATTGTCGTCAATTTGTCTTTGTCAATTTGTCATGCATGTGAGGTTCTTCTAACCTTTTTCATATTCAGTTTTTTTCTGGAAGTTTATGGCATATTGAATATTAGTAAATGGAGCTCAAGTATGCACTATTCTTGTTTGAGTGAATGTTTTTTCTTCTTCTGTATATCAACAAATGACAACGTGATATGTAGTCTCTACTGCTTTTCCCACACCTAAGTACATAAACCCTTTCAAAAACGACAAATGTAAATCAAACTTATAAGTACAGTATTTCAAAAATCCACAAAGTACATAAAAGAAAAGCAATTTTTTTTAATTATAAAGGGCAGCAGCTAGTAAAGTATGAAGACATTATTATATACCAAAGTAAAAAAAAAAAAAAAGAGTACAAAGACAAGGATTTGAATTGAAACCCATATCGAATGTAGAAGGCGGGATGTTGAACACGTAACAAAGAAGATACTATATAGACTTGTGAAATCGATATACGTTTTTTTTTTGTCATCTTGGATAATATATTAAAGGGGCAAAGCCCACCAGAAGAGAACATACAACAAGGCCCGAAAACATGGCCCAACTAGAAACAACAAATAAAACTGGGCCAACCGCTCAGGCCCAACCACTAAGGGGCGGAAACCCTAATTCCACCACTACGCGACACACCGCCGCACACCTCGAAACTACCTCCGCGCCACCTACTACGCCTGGGATCCTTCGCCGGAGGACATCACACGAACCATCGTGATTTCATCCGTAACCCAAGCCGCTAGGTGCGACACCAACCAACAGAGAACTATGAATCCACTAGATAAACCGTCAACTAATGCTCACTCACCACCGTCGATCTCGAAGCGGTTACAGGTGATAGAGCAAAGGACGGAAGAGCTTGAAGCTTGAGTAACGGGTTTCATAGGGAGGGACGATCTTGAAACTGCCTAAACCAAGACAAGAAAAACAAAGCCGGAGAGAACGATTCAAACGGAGCTATCGCCTCCCGGACGCAGGGGCCGGCAATGACGGTGCTAAAGGAGCCACCGTCTCCCGGAAACAGGGTCGGCGGTCGCAGAGCTGAAGTAGCCTCTACCCCCCGGAAACAAAAACTGGACTCACAAAACCGACTGCAGCTTGAATTCACCGACCATCTCCCTCACCATGGATCCAGCGGAAGCCATTTTGGCCCCGATGAGAGCAACGAACGAGTCGCGTCTTCTCGGTGCAAAACCCTTGCCCAGAACCACCGATATATCGGGATAGGCGGTAGATCGAGACCCGCAGCGGAAGAACTGACTTTTAACTGAAAAGGTTGAGTCACCGACGCCGGCACGCGCGCGGACGCGCCGCCGGGCGTCGGAACACCGAACTTCTCTCTCGCTTCTCTCTAGATACTTCTCTCTCTTCAGTGGATTGTGAAATCGATATACGTTTAAGAAATAAAGAATACAGCATTTTTGAAAAAGGAAAGTTTATGAGAGTGCTGTGTCCAAAAGGTCAATACTTTGTTTTTCACTTTAACAAAAGCAAGACATTTGAATATCTGTATTAGAATTTTTGACAGCCCTCACCTTTTTACTTTACTTATTATTAGTGAACAGTGTCACTCTTTAGGATTTCAAATTTTGGAATTGTTAGATGTGATGTGGTGAACATGACTTGAACAAACTGTAATGTTTTAAAAACGGATAATCAATCATACATACTTAACATATTTTTCAACTATTTTGGGTAGGCATAAGTCATTTAAGCTTCGCCGACTTGAGAGAGGCTAAAACCTTTTAAACGGCTACGGAACGAATAGCGACGGGACCATGCGTTTGAATTAAATCTCAGATTACCATATTGGACCACCACAAACATCCATATTAACGGAAATGCCACTTACTTACCTTGCATTAGTTTCTCACAATAAATTAACGATGCATTAATTCAGCTATAATATGAACCTTTCAACTCCAAATATTTTTATCGGCGGCCGATATGCCATTAAATTCTGACACTTTCCAAGAAGGATGTCTTTGCTTTTGTTGGGTTTATACTCTTCATTTACTAGTGTTGTCTCTTTTACTTACTGGTTCTGTTTATATAACAACTAAACCTCATGTAGAATTGCAATGTCTTCAACTAAATTACGGTTTTAACTTTTGGTTTAACTAAATATATGTTAATATATAAATACTTATATTTATTTTTTATTTTTGTTTTTTGAGAAAGGGTTTGCTAATTATTTGTATTTATTTGTTGTTTTTTTCTTGTTTTTTTTTCTCAGTAAACTCAAAAACAAAATGCATTCAAAAAATCAAAATTTCAAAAATACAACTAAAAATTCTAAAACTATCACTTTTTTAACTACGGAGCAAGTATAGCTAATTATTACCTCGAAAATATGCAATTGAGATTTACCCATTTACCTCACCAAATGCTATTTGTATTAACTTACTAAATCCTCGATTAATAAAAGGGCAGAACCGTAACACCTCACTACACGAGAAAGAGGTTTGTCCGCCAAAAATATAATTTAATGTTTTGAAATAAAAAAGTCAATATATATTATTACTCCCTATCTATTATACTCGTGACAGAGGAAGAAGCTAAAACAGAGAAACATAACCTTTTTTTATCGGCTGAATTTTTGAAATTCTTTTGGATCTTTCTCTTTCACAAGAGACATTTTCTTACCATAAAGCCGTTTCTTAAACTCTGTTCTGTCTTTCAAACAAAATCACATTTTGTCTAAGTTCTTCGGATTAGTTTTTTAAAAAATGGAGAATTTAGTGAAGAGCTGCGCAGGGATTGAGAAGAAAAGAAATGTCTTGACTGAATCAAAGGATAGAAACATCACGAGCATATCGAGCTACGAGAGTTCTTCAGGCGGCGCCGCCGCTTCGTCTTCTCCGCCACCACCATCATCGATCCTGGGTTGGCCGATAAGGAAAGCCTCGTTTCGTAAGAGTTCAAAGGAAAACATCAAGTTCGACCATAACAAGCCTCCTGCCATTGTCACTGATTCTGGTTTTAAAAGAAAGGAAGTGACTATTGCAGGTTAGTGCTCTGTTTTCGTTTGCAATGCTCTGTTTTCGTTTCAGAGAAAAAATAAAAACTGAATCTTTTTTTTTCTAGGCCTTTTAACTTTAATTTAGCTAATTTTTTTTTGAAAATTTAAATTGTTTTTTTTCATCTGATTTTGAAATAGACGTGGATATGATGAAGGAGAGATTTGCAAAGCTATTACTTGGTGAAGATATGTCAGGTTCAGGCAAAGGCGTGTGCACAGCTTTAGCCATCTCCAACGCCATCACCAATCTCTGTGGTAATAAAACACAATCTTTTTGTGTTATCTCAAAACTCTCTCTTGAAAAGTGTTTTAACATGTTTTCTTCTTTTAGCTACAATCTTTGGGCAGCTATGGAGACTAGAGCCTCTTCCAAGCGAGAAGAAAGCCATGTGGAGAAGAGAAATGGAGTGGATTCTTAGCGTCAGTGATCACATCGTTGAGTTAACACCTTCAACACAAACTTATCCAGACGGCAAAAAGTTCGAGGTAAAGTTCTTGATCTTTTATTGGTGGAGTGTAATGTGTACTAATGAATCATTTTGTGGATGTTCAGGTCATGACTTGCAAACCAAGATTTGATCTTTTCATCAACCTCCCAGCTCTCCGTAAACTAGACAATATGCTTCTTGTGAGTCTCCCTTAAACGTTTTAGTTTTCTCGCAATGATCAAACGATTTGGTGACCGTTATAATTTTGTCTCCTTGTTGGCAAAAACAGGAGATCTTGGCGAGTTTCAAGAAAACAGAGTTCTGGTATGTTGATCAAGGCATTGTATCTTCTGAAAACGATGGCTCAGCGTCTTTCCGCAGAAAGATCCAGCGCCAAGAGGAGAAATGGTGGTTGCCTGTTCCTCGTTTAGCACCTAATGGTCTCACAGAAGATGCAAGAACAGAACTAAACCACAAAAGGGACTGTGCAACGCAGATACTTAAAGCTGCAATGGCCATCAACAGTGTCTCTCTAACCGAAATGGATGTTCCTGAATCATATCTTGAAACTCTCCCTAAGGTTTTATATCTTTAACTCAAAAACATTTCTGATAAATGTATTTCTTCTGAGTCTTCTTCTTCTCACACTTGGTGCAGAACGGTAGATCTTGCCTTGGAGATGTTATCTACAGGTACATAACATCAGAGAAGTTTTCAGCCGAGTGTCTTCTTGATTGTCTTGATCTCTCCTCTGAGCATATCGCTCTTGATATCGCAAACCGCGTGGAAGCTTCCATATATGTTTGGCGCAGGAGAGTTCAAACGAAACTTGGAGTTAATAACAATAGTTCAAGCTCTACTACACCGAAGTTATCATGGGAGATGGTGAAAGACCTAATGGCTGCTGGTGACAAAAGAGGATTGCTTGTGGAGAGATCCGAAACTCTCTTACGTTGCTTGAAGCAGCGGTTTCCATCTCTGACGCAGACTTCTCTAGACATTAGCAAGATTCAATCTAACAAGGTCCAAAAAAGAAAAACGTTACATCACATGCTTGTTCTTTACTTAATACTGTCTTTTAATTTTTTTTTTCAGGATATTGGGAAATCAATTCTAGAGAGCTACTCAAGGGCATTAGAGAGCTTAGCATCAAACATCGTGGCGCGAATCGATGATTTACTCTACGTGGACGACTTAACAAAACAGCCTGATGATAACAATGTGATGGCAAGTCCAAGGGTCAGCGTTGTAGCTCACAAGAAAGTAGTACCAGTCCCTTATCTGATATCTGCATCAGGAACACCATACAGAACAAGCTTCTCAACCACACCAGGTTTCTCCCCTGCACCTAGGATTAGCCCCAGTCCCAGACAAGGAGAGAGAACACCTTCTTATTCAAGCAAGAACGCCATCAAAGCCATTGACAAAGGTCTTCCTTCTCGAGGATTTGGAGTGAGAAGGGTCTTAAACAACTATCTTGGCATGGAGTCGAAACTGAAAGTATGCGTGGATCCATCAGAGAGTCCAGATGCAGCAGTGAGAAACCAGAAAGAATGTGAAGAAGAGAAAAAAAGAGATTCAACATCAGTCCATCAAAAGGGTCCTCCTAAGTACATTGTGTCTTAATAAGAGCTTGTAGAAACTCAATATTATGTATTTGTTTGATATGTTTACTTTAGTTTTTGTGTCTTATTCTAGTGTCTACATTTGCAAATCAAAACATACAAAATGTGAAGAGTTGTCTTAACAAAACATTCTCTCATCAAATCAGTTAAGGGTCCTCCTAAGTACATTGCGTCTTAATAAGAGCTTGTAGAAACTCACTATTATGTATTTTTTTTTATTTGAACAAAAAAAATGTATTTGTTTGATATGTTTTATTTAATAGTTTTTGTGTCTTATTCTAGTTATGGGTTGGTTAACCAGTTTATTTATTGGTAAACAACCCCAACAAATCATCATTAATAACATGCAAAATATTAGGTTTGATAAACATAATTAAGCAACAACAAAGTCGTTGTAGTATAGTGGTAAGTATTCCCGCCTGTCACGCGGGTGACCCGGGTTCGATCCCCGGCAACGGCGCTTAATCTTTTTGTTCGTAATTCTTTTTTTTTTTCTGTTCTTCTCTTTAAATCTCGACGAATCTCTGAGTCACCACCGAATCGAATCTCAGCGGAGGAGAAAGAAAAAAAAATGACGACGAGCATTCACATCACAGCGCTCGACGGAATCGTGAACGTGAACTCACTCTTCACCCTCGCCGTCTTCATCGGACTCGCCTGGAACCCCTCGGACCCGTCCAACAGCCTCGTAACCGACCCGAACTGCTCCCCGACGGCTCGCATGGCGGAGAATCTCGTCGCCTTCCACGTCTACTCCTTCGCCTCCTTTTTATTCTCCAGCCTCGTCGCCCTCGGCCTCAAGCAAGCCATGAGGCTCAACATCGCCTCCTCTTTACCCCACTTCTCGACTCGGATCGATCCCGTCGTCTATTACGTTAACAAGACGGCCCTCAGATTCGGGATGGTTATCTCCGGTTTGGGATCGGTCTGCGGATGCGGTTTCTTGATGTTGGCGTTGATCAATGTGGTTCAGATCAAGCTTGGGAGTTTTGGTTGTGGCGCGAGTGGGCATACTTATGCGGCCGTTGTGCCGCTTTTGATTTTGGTCCCTTCCGCGCTGTTTATCTATGTTTCGCTTATGCTTTATGCTTTTACTCGTTGACGAATGTTTGTTTGGTTTGATGCAAATAGGAAACATGTTTTGTATGTGATTTGTTTGAGATGTTGAATGATGATGTGATTGAGAAATGAGAATGATTATTGTGGTGATTGGGAGATATGATTCTTATATTCTCGGTTTAGATTGGGATTAGGCTCTCTGTGTGTGTGTTATCAGGAATAGTCAAATACAGATTCGATCCGAGGACATGGGGGTTAAGATTATATGCTTTAATGCTGGATTCTGATATGCTTGTTTGGTTTGATCTCTTGGAATATTGATTGAGCATTGTTTTTTTTTTTACCCTACTTGGAATCAAACATCAAAAAGCGATAAGCTTTTTAGATGTCCCGATTTTGGATTAAGAGTTTTTCAGCTGTTTCTAGCTTTTGTCTCTCTCTCTCTCACATAACTACTTAAGGTGAGTTCTATTCATCAGAAGGACCTAAGGATCTTTGTGAGGTGATCTTCAGCTTAGAGCTGTTTGGTTTGACTCTCTTGGATATTGATAAAGCAGAGTTACTGTACAAAGAAGGTTTTTTTTTATACTACTTGCTTGGAATCAAAACATCAAAATGAGAACCTTGCTATGTCTCTCTTTTGGATTATAGCTTTTAAGCTGTTTCTAGCTTTGTGTCTCTCACATATCTCTGAAGCTGCTTAATACGTTATATTCATCAGTTGTTTTGATGACTGAAGGATCTAATGTATCTAGATCTTCACCAACCTAAAGCTTAAATTCTTGCTGAAGGCTCATTAAGGCCTTTGACAATCTTTTTCTTCAAGTACCATACTCGGTTCGTGCTTGCCTCATGTAAAAGCACCTCTTTGCTTTCTCGAGGGTTTGAAATAATTAGCTAGAAGATTAAGAGCACTCTGACCTTACTTTAGATTATAATAACTATATGCACTTTGAGGCTCTTAATGCGACTGATTAGGTGAAGTAATTACTATGTTCCTTTAGTGCTTCTTCCACTACTTCTATGTGGTTTCTCTTCACAAATCCTCCGGCCATTTTCATTTGCTATAAATCTCAGGCTCCACAATGCAAATACCATCTTCAAGAATGAAAACGCACGTTTTATCTAGCATTTTCTTCCTAGTTCTCTGCATCTACAGCCTTAAAACCACGGTCC
>OVBX01003521.1:0-16683 GCA_900406325.1 Erucastrum elatum | reverse complement strand
CTAAACCACCACTACTAATTATATCATCCAAGTTGAGGACTTTAACAACATCCTTATCGTTTAGAAGCTCTATGAGTTCATGAAAACCTATTTTAGTATTAAAAACAGTTGCAATAGATCGTTTTATAAATCAACTATTGATCATTTACAACATCTTCAATCGAGATATATTATAGAGATTTTAAACAATAAATCAAATAAAAATATTAGAAAAAGAAGAAAGATAGTGTGGAAATGTAAAATGTGTGTAAAATGGATATATCTCACTTCAAACCAAAAAGGCTTTTTAGAAACCCATTACGTATGCCATGCTACAGTTAAACTAGCTTTCTATGTGATTTAAAAATTTAATCAACAATGAAACTGTTAAAATACTATTAATATATATGGATAAATACTTTGAGCGTCTATAACTATTGAAAATGCTCTTATGTATCGGTCGGTCATGGTTTTTCGTAGGAGAACAATTCCTTTTTCGTCAAAGAAAAATGTTAAATCCGGATCAATGATGACACAGACCTAACCTTTGGATGGAGGTACAGTTCACAGATAGATTTTTTCCTGAGCATTCAAATGAGTCGAAATCAATAGTTCATATCCGTGTGGTCAGTGGGATTTGAACTCAGATTTACCGTATTAGATTTTTATTTTCCCTCAATCGCGACTAAATCACCACCGCTGATCAAAAAGAAAACAACTTTTTTAATTTTATTTTTTCTATTAGTATTTTTATCTTAAGAAATTTATTGGGAAGTTTCCTATGCTAATGGCTTAAAGCATTCAAAGTAAACGAGAAAAAAAATAAAACTATACAACTTTATAACCTCATATTACAACTAATAATTTGAATTCCTCTATTTTCTAAGTAAGCACATCTCTAATCCTATTATATATTTCACTCTAAAAGAAATTCAGAACAATTCTACTGTATTTTTATTTTATAAATTATAAAAATAATATATTTACTCCATAAACGTAATACTATTTTATTTTTTTGTTTTTTATTTTATTTTCTATTTCAAAATGGAAGTTATATTAAAGCAAAGCCCAATTCTATTTTGAAAGTATTCTGTTTTGACATTTAAAAAAAAANTATAAATTATAAAAATAATATATTTACTCCATAAACGTAATACTATTTTATTTTTTTGTTTTCTATTTTAGTTTCTATTTCAAAATGGAAGTTATATTAAAGCAAAGCCCAATTCTATTTTGAAAGTATTCTGTTTTGACATTTAAAAAAAAAAGAATTTTTACATTGGAAATATCGGTAATCCATCTTCAATGTATCTAATTTTATCGGAGATACTCTAATCCATCTCCAATGTATCTAATTTTAACATTCTTTCAGAAAATGGTAAGCTTGACATTTAACCAAAATTTTGATCAAAAAAAACATTTTACCAAAAAAATATGGGTGTGATTGGTTTTTGGTGGAGTAATATGGTGAAAATAAAATGGTGAAAAGTGGTGGAAAAAGAAACTTCAAATCAGGAGTAAAACATTTCTTTCACTAGTAGGGAAAGTAACATATTAATGTACTTTTCCATTTTTTTTAGCGTTAATGGGTGAGTGAAAAAAGTTAATTATCGCCGGAACATTATCGCTATATGCTCTTTTCAATCACACCCTATATCTAATTTTTGGGTATGTATAATTTTGGATATTTCTCTGAAAAACTGTTTTCTCAACTTCCACCATGCAAATCTCATCATTATGTCAAATACTATTCTTACACGTTTCCCAACAAGTAAATCTCATATGGCGGCAACAAATGATAGAGCACCATTATGTCACTTTTATAACATGACATGCTTTGCTTCATTTGAGCCATACAAACGAAATCCGGTTGGCATCGTCTCAATCTTCTTATCATTACATTGTTCAAATGTTTATTTTAACTTTTTCGGTAAGATGTTAAGATCACTTGTTCAAATGTTTTCTTATGAAAAATGTTAAGATCACTTGTTCAAATGTTTATTGTTATTAACTTATTATTATTATTTAATAATTGGCATAATTTTAACGAACTATACGATACCAAAACAAAGTGAACCTTGAGAACCTTCTGCATTTTTTCTTAACAAATTCTCAATATTCATTTTGTAATATAAAGTTACTGTTTAAAATTTGACTTTCTTAGAACTTTATCAGAATGATCTTCATTTTCAAAAATGCGATTACGGCCTTTAGGATGTATTTGATTACGGCCTTATAGTCCCTTTAGGCCCATGTGATATAAATCAAAATGTCAGTGAGCCCAAAACACGTTTGCTTAGAGCTTCATTGTGACCCAGAGAATTGGACTTTAGACCAGTCATGTATTACTAAAACAAATCGATACCAAAACAACTGATTTGAAAATCAACTGAAATATAAAGATATCTAATATATTAATTTAGATTCTTTTCTGGACATAAAGTACCAGTCATATTTAAAAATTTGAACTTATTCAAAACAAACATTTCATTAAAGGTGAATACAATGTTTTGGACTCTTTTTTGTTCGAAACACCAATGTTTTGAACTAATATTCGCTTATGATTGATACAAACCGATTTGCAATGAATTCGCATACCATAGTATATAAATTTCACCTCATACCAAATTTATATTTTTCCCACCTACAGTATTTGGTTATCTCTATGTAACCTTGATGTCAATAATAAAAGTCTTAATGTAACCTTTATAGCTTATAATATGATAAACTATACATCTAACATTTACATGTTGACCGATAGGACTATCCCAACATGCAAAGCAAATAGCCGGCCACCGAGCGCTAGAAATTGATGGTGAGTCTTTGGAAAGTAGAGAGTGGAATAATAATAATGTATTATATAAACAAAATCTGTAATTTCAGAAACAAGAACAAAAGTAATAATACAAAACCCAAATTCAAGTACATTTTCTTACACAACTCTTTCACATTTATATTACAAATGATACATCAGATACGTTCCACACCAAACTTCGAACAGGACAGAAAATAAAAGCTAGTAAGAAAGATAAACAGTGCACTGAAGAACAGTTTCAAGTCCATCGGTGAACTGATGCGGCTGCTGCTGTTGCGTCCCGCTAGATCCTGTAAACGTCTTCACAATAGCAAACCCTCTCGCGTTCACATACTTCCCAGTCCCTCCCATAACTCCTAAATGCGATTCCGAAGCCGCTGTTCTGTGAACACCAAAGAAGCTTATACTATCTTCATAACCACCGCTCTCAAACATGGCAGTAAACGCCATCGTCTGGCTAGTTCCATCAACCGCACTCGCCACATAGTATCCCTGCGCTTTCCCGAGCAGACCGGACCCGAGTTCGTGCCCTTCGGTTAGTTCATCGTCGATCACTGTCATCGTCCCGAACATAAGCATCTGTAGAGCAGAACCGCTAGGGAGCTGACCGCCGTTAGCAACTGGTAGACCGTTTAAAAGGTTGTTGTTACCGTTATTACCGTTGTTCTGGAGGATGTTAGCCGTGGTTCCACCAAGTCCAACGAGAAGAGGGACGTTGTTGTTGTTGACGATTCCATTGTTGTTGTTGTTCGATGGAACTCCGTTGGTTATAGGAAGGTTTGCGCCATTGGGTTTAGCGAATGGGAGCTGGCCACTTAAAGCCGGGTTCGCAACCACTCCGGTTACGGCTCTAGCCGTGGGGTTTGAGCCGCCGAGTATGTCGTGCATGAAGAATACTAATGTGTGGTCAGGACCTACACCACCACCACCAAGAGCTGGACCACCACCACCACCACCACCAAGAGCTTGACCTACACCTACACCAGGACTGGTGGATGAACCACCAGCTGGTAAAGGACCGGGACCGGTGGCAGGCAAGGAACCTGGACCACCACCAACAGGTAAAGGACCAGGGACAGAGCCAGCGATTGGTAGAGGACCAGAACCACTAGTAGTCAAAGGACCCGAACCACTTGATGAGCCTGTTCCTGTTGCTGCACCGAGGCCAGTTGCACCAGGACCTGAACCACCTGATGGTATTGATCCTGTTCCTGAACCAAAACCGGTACCTACAGAACCAGAGCCAGTTCCGGCAGATGCTGAGCCAGACGCTGGCAAAGGACCAGGGAAGGGACCTGAGCCAGAAGTTGAGACAGAGCCAGGGGTGGCTGTTGCTGGGAATGTATCTTCTTCATCAAGAAGCCGAGCCGCAGCTGCGAAAGTAACAAAGAGAGCTACAACCAGGAAATAGAATATCTTTTGACCTGCCATGAAAAGAATAATGATCAGAGATGCAAATATTGTTGTTTGAATTAAATGTTTTTGATGATAGAAACTGATTCTGAAACGAGTATATATATATACAGACAGGAGTGAATACAGTATACGTAGTGAGATTGTTATTAGAAGATGGAGTTGATGAAATGGAGCAGGTGATACAACTTTTTCTATTATCTGGTGGTTCGGTTTTGGAGAAGAAACGTACAAAAACCCATTAAAATTCAGCTATAACTCTAGCAAAGATCTGGATATTATTTCCGGTTAAGATAATGTGTGCTTAAACCCAAATCCAATATTAATGTCGGTCTGGAAAAGGAGACAATTTTGTGCATCTTTTTGCTTTTGTATCTTCTACCAGAACCTACGTGGATTTTATAGTTCTGTTAAATACTCGAAGCAGGATAAGAATAACGATATTTCGGTATTTCATAGTAATCACATTAATAATTCTCATTAATAGACTGCCCTTTAGAATATGAATTAATGACTAAAAATCTGGTCCGTATTTACAGAAAAAATAATTTTAAATTCATTTGACTAGCAATATATAAGATGAACGAGATAAGGTTAAAATTCACGTTTAGATAATTTAACTGAAAACATGAAAATATATTAGGAAACAAAATAATTATTCTAGACCTGATTAATATTTACACGAGTTTAAAAACGTTTCGATAAACTAACATACTTTTTTTTTGTTTTTGATAAAATATGTGCAAGAGTAATTGATTAAGTTTTTCTTTAATAATTTAATTTATTTGGTTAAAGTTCTTCTAATACAAATAACCTTAATCAATACATTTTGATGTATTTTAGCAAAAAGGGTTATTTGTCTAGTTATATATACTTTAAGAAAATGTCTAATTATACTTCATTTTAATGGTTACTAGTTGCGCTATCCTGCCAAGAACCAATTAAAGAAGTTTGTCATCCTTGGGTAATTTATTCTCTTTATTTATTCAAATCTTAACAAGGAGAACAATGCACCATAGTCCATAAAATCCAAAAGAAAATATCCAAAATAAAAACCAAGACCGCTAAGAAAACACTTGATGGAACCACAAACCAAACTAAACCACTAAACTCATCTTTCATACTTTAATTAGGAGGGAAGAATATGGCATCAGAAGTCCTCTTAGATCGGAAAGTCTTCTCCACCTCTGGAGCAACCCTAAACGCCGCTTGCAAAACCTCTGGCGACAATGCCTTCCACACCGACGTCTTCCCCGCCAAATGCGTGAAAATGGGACTGCAAAAACATTTAAAAACTCATTAAGTAACTTAATCTTTAATATCTCTCCAAAACATATAGTAAAATGAAAAAGTAACTTACTCAGGGGTAGTCACGATGGAGAACCAAGACAAGCCATCAGAATCGGCAATCTTGGACACAACAAAGAACCTAGGAACAATGAACAACGCTCCAGCTTTCACATGAGTCTCAAGAACTCTCTTCCCATCCGCGCCAACGACCTGAACACGACCGCTACCACCAACAATGTATGTAACCTGAAGAGCAGAGTCACAAGAGAATCCAGGAGAACACATCGAGTGTCCATCGATCCTCACCAGATCAGCACCGAATCCAACTTCACCAACCAAGGGAAGATTCTTCGTGTTCAACACAACAACTCTTCCTCCATCCTTGATATCAACATCAAGAGGAGCCTCCAAGCAGTTCAACACAAACCCTTCTCTGTCACCTTTCCTCGGTGAAGGCATCTTCAAACTCGCATCAACCTTCACGATCCCATTACCTGTCTGAGACCCAACCAGCTTCTTCACGGTGGTCTCATCGAGATCCCATGCTCTGCCTACAAACTCCGTTGAGAAACCGGTGAAGATCCCATTGGATCCGGTTAAGTAAAAGTCGGTGAACTGTCCTGCTTTGTGACCCTTGTGTGTCTCACCGAGGAAGAGAATGACGAGCTCAGTGTCGGCGTTATTGAACCACCATGTCACTACACCGAAAGGTAAAGCTATGGAGTCTCCTTTCTTGATTTCAATCACTTTCTCCTCTTTCTCAGGGAGAATAATTCCAGCTGTTCCAGATCCTGACAATTGTTTCAAGAAACATTCTTATAATACCATTCACGAAAAATGGTTGAATCATAATTACTATAATCCTCAATATAAACAATAAAAACATACCTTGAAGAACATAAGTGACCTTGGAGGAATCAGAGTAGCGAGGAAGAGCTAGGCCATACTTCTCTAGAGCGAGCTTAGCGGCTCCAATGTTACCATTACGTAGCATGGGTAACTCTTCAGGACACCATGCAAAGTACGAACCCCCGTCTCCTCCGTACACTTTCTTTGGTAGTCTCGGTGAAAGATCCAACTCCATTGTTAAACGCTAAAGTAAAACGGTGAGAGAATAATAATTAAAGAAAGAGAGCTTTAGATGTGACAAGTGATTGATAGAGAGGGTACGTATTTATATGAGCTGAGTCTCAGAATATCCATTCAGTTGCAAATTGAGAGAGTCTTTGGAAACTGATCTTTGACTCTGGATAATTACGCTCATCAATGTTTGGATAATTATGGATAATACTGTAATTTTATTTTTAATACTATAATTATCAATTCATAGTATTTCGATACTATTATCAAACGTCTGATAATTATTTGTTTTTCAAAAATAGTTTGGATAATTATGGATACTATAATAACTTTTAACTCACATAATTTAGATATTACTCCATCTCTTTCTGAATAAATGTCACTATAACATTTTTTACACAGATTAAAAAGTTGTTGAAATAAATACAGATTGTTATTAATTACATTTATTTGATCAATAGTATTTAAGATAAATAAAATAATTTATAAAATCAAATCAGTTTGCAATCAATATTCTGCCGAAATTAAGTATAATTTGCATTGAAATTGCAAAATGATACTTTTAGTTGAACAATAAAAAACAGCTAGAATGACATTTATTATGAAACAGATGAAGTATATATTATTTCTACAGTTATCTACCTTATCTGGGACTAATTATAATTTATTATATATAATCTCACAGCAAATCATATACTCCTTCTGTTTCATTTTATGTGGTGTTTAAAGTTTTTGCACTCATATTAAGAAAACACAAATTTTTATGTAACTTACTAAAGCAGCCAATAAGAAAAAGATGCGGTATTTTATAATTGGTCAAAAATTTCAAATGACTTTAAATTTTACCTAGAATTGTGAGAACATCACTTATTTTGGGACAAAATCAAAATCTTTAAACACCACTTAAACTGATACGGAGGGAGTATTTAAATATAATATTATATCTATATGATATATCTTTTATTAAAAGTTGATGTTGTAATGTCAATTAAAAAATATTTTCTACTTTTATATATATATATATATATAATTTCTGAGCATTTGGAACTTTTGTACTTTTTATCGCTATCCAAATTTGATTGATACAAAAAATTAAATTCATATTATAAAAAAATATTAATTTTTAGTACAAGATTTTAAAAGTTTAAGGGGGTGGATTCAATTGAGAGTTTCATGTGATTTGTATTAAAATGACAAATTCACTGTTATTTGAACATGAATTTAAAAAAACTCATTTAAAATCTACTGTTATTGAACTTGACATTTCGTAAAATACTCTGAAATCCATTTTTATTGAAAGTATTCTAAATTGTGGAGTTTTAAAGTTATTAAATGATTTTAGGATGTTTATGTGGAGTTTCTTAGTTAAAAAAAATCAAATCCCATGGATTTAAGTGATATTTTATGGTGGTTTAACAAAAATCACATAAATCTCTGCAACTTATTAAAATCATCTAAAACTTCATCAAAAATCAAATCACCTCAAATGTTAATTTGAATACACCCCCAAAGATTTAACAAAATCTAAGTTCAATCTTTTAAAATACCCGTGCAAATTACGCTAGTAAAATTATCTAGTTTATATTCATTATCTCTTTTTTAAAAAGTTGATGATGCTGTAATGTCAATTAAACAATACTTTCTACTTATTTAGAGCGATCCTGTAATTTAATTTCCGAGTATTTGGAAAATTTTTGCACTTCTATCGCTGTCCAAATTTGGTTGATGCAATAATTTCAGTTCATATAAAATTATTTATTCTCAATACATGATTTTTTTGAAGGTCTGGGATTTAACAAAACCTAAGTTCAATCTTTTAAAACATCCGTGCAGCTTACGAATGATAAAATTATCTAGTCAATTAATAATTGAATTCATTTATATTCATTATGACCTTGATATGTGTTTTGCTTAAATTACCGATTATATTGTAATTTGTACATCGCGTAGTTTTCAGCATTTTAGAAACTTTTCTAGTATTATCCAAGAATCCTCGTGTTATTGATTTGATAATTATTTTTTTGGTCTTTGCTGATATATTATTTATAGTAAGTATTTTTTTTTAATAATCATAGGGGCTCCAGAAGTTTCATATGTCCAAACAGTAATCACACGATACGCGTTATTTTAATTAAGACGGGTCTTGGTTTCAGATTACAATTATTATTACTTTCGACTTGTTTTCTGTTACTAATGAAATAATTACGGAAAAAATGTATTTTCCTTCAGATTAGAACGATCAGTTACAGATAATGCAGCATTTAATNATCCAATGTTATTGAAAATATTATAAGTGTGGAGTTTTAAAGTTATTAGGTGATTTTAGGGTGTTTGGGTGGAGTTTCTTAGTTAAAAAAGTTGAAACACAAATTCCATGGTTTTAGCCTTTTAGGTGATATTCTAGAGTGTTTTAACAAAAATCACCTAAATATCTGCAACTTACTGAAATCATCTGAAATTCTATTAAAAATCAAATCATCTCAAATGTTAATTTGAATACACCCCCCGAAATTACGTTTGTTGATTTTACTACAATTTGCTTTGAATTACGTTTCACTATCTAAAACATTTCTCAGATATATTTTTTTCAAAAAAAAAAAACATTTCTCAGATACTACTATATGTTACGATGGAACTACTACGTTTTAGATATCTTGATATAAAGTTTTTGCATTGTAACCACTTCGTAGTCAGTATGCCGCTATTCCCTTATGACTGGTATAATCATGCTTTTATATCTTGGGCAAGTAAAGGCATCTGCATTGATGGGTTTTTCATTAAAAAAATCTCAAGATTAAATATAAAAAGGAATAAAAAGGGAATCTAGCAAATATTGGCTACATAGCATTTTGGATTGTTAATCCCCAAAATTTCAGGACAACATAGATAAACTTCNAGATAAACTTCACATTATCATCGTTTGATTGTACGTATACCTTCTTTAGAGCCATAAAAACTTGAGAATCTGTTGTAACAGCATATACTAATCCGGAAACAATAACGAGATATTGAGACCTCACGGCCCTGTAAGCTCTTTGACTGTCAACGTATTTGGAGTGCAGATAATTAAGTTAATTTAAACACACTCTTGTTTCAAAAAAAAAAACACACTCTTAAATCTAGCTACGTGGGGGTGTTCAATCCGGATATCGATTCGGTTTCGGTTTGGTTTTTTCGGTGTTTTGGTATTTCGGTTAGTAAAATACAACTATCATTCTAAAACCATATTCATTTCCGTTCGGTTTGGTTTATATATCGTCGGTTTTCAGTTTATTCGGTTTTATACCAAAAACATAATTATTTATTTTGTGATCATATTATATGAATTTTAGAGTCATGTTGTCAATACTCATTTATTAAAAAATATTATATGTTTAAATAAAAGAACAACAAAATAAAAACGCTTGTACCATCTAATAAAATAATCAAATCTATTAAAATCAAAGCTCGGAATTTTGAAAAAAAAAATAAAAAAAAAACTAAAACCAAAATAGAAGCACGAAGCATCAAAGAAAATTTTTTTATTCTTTTATATTTAGGGTTCATCAAAATTATGTTTCTTTGATTGAACACGAATCTTGTTCGTTTATAGATTAGCAAACAAATTAATTTATGATTTTCATATATCGCTATAAATAAATACATATTTGCATGTTTATATTTTTGATCGGTTTTATTCGTTTTATTCGGTTTATTCGGTTTTATCGGTTAAATACCAAACCATATCCAAATCATACGGTTTTTAAAAAATCACATTCGTTCGGTTTGTATGATATATACCAAATCCAAATTACATTATCTATTTTAGTTCGGTACGGTTCGGTTTTCCCATATTGAAAGGATAAATGGTAGACTAGTCCTAAAATCTTTAAGTCTAGAATCTCGCAACTTGTATTACTAAAACATCTTGTAATTTCCAAATATTTAATGGTCAACTTCTTATGTGAAGGGCGGCGAGAATCATGGACTTTATAAAATAATATTAATAAGTACTTACTGTTTTTATTCAATCTTCTATTATTTCCAACCCTTTTCCAAACATATATGAGCAGCACTTCAATTCACGCGCTCCTATCGTACTTTGTCTTGTACGGATTTGTTGAAAGATATTTTCGCAGTTACTGTTTTACGCAAGAAATTTTTGAGTAAAAACGATTTAGTACTCATTTTATGCAAATTAGATTATCAGGATTAAGATATTCAAACCCATGTGATTCATGCAAAAAAAATTTGTGTTGAACTGAAGGATTGAAGAAAAATTGAACCAGAGACAATTAAGTCAAATTTGATAGAAAATTAACTTTATTTTCAGAACTAATAAAAACATTCATCTCCAAGTATACAAGATAAATTTATTGAAGCGAGTGTTTTACTAAATTACCTGGAACCAGAGATAGAAGCGAACTGTATCTGAAATTGATTTTGGCAGTTGGAACAGAGAAATGAAGACCAGGGGAAAAGTAAAGCTGATATGAGAAGATGAACATTAAAATTAAGACATTGTATTGGAATTGAACTGTAGAAAACTAGAAATCATCTCCTACCTTTCAATGGGAAATAATAAGAAAACAAAATCAAGACATGGAAAAAAACTCCAGTGATTAGAATTGCTTTTTTTTTTCTTTTGAAAAAAAAAAATTAGTCATTTTCTAATTGTGTATAAGAGACTTCTAATAATAAAAGGACACCAGGTGCTAAGGAATTACAGAGTAGAAGGTTCATTGGATTGGGGAAAAGCTATAGGAAAAAAACAAAGATGCACGTAGAAATTTCAAGCTTGAAAAACCTTTGTATCGTACTAATCAAGGTTATGTGAATGATACATTTAATTAGAGTCGAGTTTAACTGGATAGTATATTATCAAGTGTCATGCTCCCTCCGTTTCTAAATAAGTGTCACTCCGACATTTTTCACACATATTAAAAAAGCATTGAAATATATGTAAGTTATCATTAGTTACATCTTATTGACCAATAGTGTTTTAGATAAATATATTCATTTATAAGAATAATGTATTTTCCAATTAATTTTGAACTGAAAATTAATAAAAATTGCATTGGACTGTAGAATGACACTATTTGTGAAATAAAAAAAGAACTAAAATAACATTTATTCAGAAACAGAGGGAGTATATATTTACGTATAAGACATTGATTGCCGAGCCAAAGATACTTGATGTAATAAATACCTTGCTTGTCAATTTTTTTAAAATGAAAATAATAGGTAATTTGGAAAATAAGGAAAAAAAACTTTGTGTTTCAGCTTTTAATTGTTATTTTTTTGCAAATAAGTGCTTTGTTTTTCAAAAATAAGAAGAAATATAAAATTGGAAAAGAATTCATGTTATTGGTTCAAATATTTTATTTTTAGTAAAGCTTCCATTTTATATTTTTGTTAAAGAGCTTTCATTAATTAAAGTTGATAAAATTACATTTTTTATTGAAAAGGAAAGTTACGAGATAGAGCCTTTAACCGGTCACAAACCAATCCTAGACCAGCCAAACTACTAAGCAGACACGGAACAGCAAATCGTCGACGTAGCTGGAACCTGAATCATGAGCAAAATAACATATTTCGTATATGTTGTGTTTTAAAAATTCTATAAGTATAAATTTATATTAACACAATTATATGAGAGCCAAAATAGGATAGACTATTATCAAATCAAGAGCTCGAGATCGGAGCTGAACGATCCAGTGAAAAAACGTGAGAAGAGAGCGATGAGATTGATGAAGAAGATGATCAAAAGTTTGTTATTCAGCTCCAACAAACAGAATGTACAAAGTGTGTGATATATCCGTTACCGGTTAAGCGAACGGAAACTTAACCAGTATAAACCGGACTTAATTTACACAATCAATTTAACTAAACCATCCTAATACTTATAAATCATTCGTTTAATATGCTTAAAATTTTTAAATCAACGACGTTAAATATATGTTGGGACAAAGTTTTTTTTTGGTTAAAATTTGGATGTTGGGACAATGTTTATTCAATATAATATGTTTTTTTTGTAAAAAGGCATTTCAATATAATATGTTTTTTCAATATAATATGTTGTTTTAATAGATTTATCAAAGTTTCGATTTATGAAAAACTTAAAGTATGAACTCATGAAAAATTAGTTGCAGTCGTTGGGAATAAACTTCCACACCTAAAACATCCAAGATAACACGTTACGTAATTTCATCCGTGATACTGAATGAAGAGAAGAACAATCATACACGACGAGGACAAAAATAAACAAAATGAAACCTTTTGGAGTTTGACATGCTCGCGCGAGTGGGATAAAAGAGAAAGCATGATTAATAGTAAAACACTCTAGAGCGTCTGACTCGGGACTATTTTAGTATCAATGACGTTTCCATGACTCAACACAACTTGCCGTACCAAAAGTCTTGCCGTACTTCCTCGTCAATTTACCAAAATACCTATTTCCTAAATTACTTTTTTTCCTTTTAATAATTATAATAATATGCAAATATATCATAGAATAACTAGAAAGTTGTGTACATGTACACTTGTAGATTCCTCTAAAATAAGGTTTAGACTATATAATTTAATTTTCTTGTTGAAAGCAGATAATTTCTAAAGTATATTATACTTATGACCTCTAAGCTATTCACTATATAATCCTAAAACTGTATCTAGTAGACCAGCTTATCTTGGTTATGCATCGTACATTTAATTTTATATACATTTATGCTATACTTATTAAGGAAAATGGCGCTTAATTTTATGCTCGTAAGTATATTCTATACGGATGATAACTGAGCACTAGTGTTATTTATATACTTAACACATTTTTTGGTATCAAAATGATTATATACTTAGCACATTTGTTGGTATCAAAATCAGTGTTATTTAATTTATAGGAGGTATTGAATTTTTGTAGGCATATTGAACCGTATTTACTATGATGTAAATATTTTGTTTCTTAAAACATACAAGCTTTAGCAGTGAACTTCAGACCTATCAATTGAATATTTACTTTTACAGATTTCCAACTATTGATTATTGAACAGTTGGCAATATTTTTTTGTATTACTTTATTATTTTCTATTTTTTTGTGACACTGACATTATTAACAATATTAATTTCTATACATATTATTATTAAAATGGTTAATGAAAATTCGAATTCAGCTATGTATTAGCTAGTTCTTTTTTTATCGTTTTGGCGTTTAGCTAAAAAAAACAAAATAAGCAACCGGTGTATGATATGAATGAATGTCATATAGTTTTCTCCTAACTCCAGCACTCATATGGCCTTAGTGATTCTGTTTGCATGTATATCAAAGCCGTTGAACATGACGACATATTTGTACTAGTAGGCCTTCTTATACATTAATATACTCAGTTATTATTGTCTTTTGCTATTTTTTATAATGATTAGAGTAGACGTATAGCGGATATCTGGGTATTTGTAATCCATTCTACTTTATCCGAGACGTCAATTTTATTATTTATATTTGCTCCACCATTATGTAGGTATTAACTGTTTGAATATTCTATAAAATCTGTATTTTTTATTTTTTTTGATAATCCAGGCTTCCCCGCTTCGCGGGTCACTGCCTGGGCCCGGTTAGGCAGCGGTCCACTTCACCCGGGAGGGCTGAACCTGGGCTGAGGACAAGGCCCAACACCCAGTACCACTTTGGTGACACGGAAGAGTAGTTCCCCCCGCCTGGCGTCGAACCCGGGGCATGACAATTGGCCCCAAAAGCCCTTACCAAGTGGGTTATCTCATCCGGTCTAAAATCTGTATTTTTAGCCGGATATCTTATATGTTTCGTACATAATAAAATTCAGAAAAGAAAAGGTAGGATAAGTCTAAAAATTTAATAGCTTATAATAAACTTTGTTTTGTTTTGATATTTAATACTAAAATAATTAATGCAATGAATAAAATTATTGTAAAATTTACAGTAATAAAAATTATACAATCATTTATATATGTTAGATAGTAAAAGATATATTTCTTAGATTAAATCGAAAACACAACAAATTAAATTAATATCAGGGATGTAATACCCGCCCCTAATATAGACTAACACAAAACTATTATTGAACGTGAGAGTCAGCGAGACGGTGTTTGTTCAGCAAGAGGAAAGGGTAAAACTGTATTTCAATAAACTTATATACGGAAAAAGGTCAATGCAAGAAGCTAAGCTTAGTTTCCGCTTATATAAACACGATCGCAAATCTATTAATTCAACAAACTCTTCGTTTCATTATTTTCATTTTCTCAACCAAAGCCATCCACCCACGCACACGAACAGTGTTTCTTGAGAAATCAAATCAAATGGAAAAGGAAAGAGAGATGGAGATGATCAACAAGATGGCAAGTTGCTTGGTTTATCTATCAAAGGTTCACCAGCACGACACCAAAAGCCGCGTTTTCTCGTGCAAGACATGCAACAAGGAGTTCCCGTCGTTCCAAGCCTTGGGAGGCCACCGAGCAAGCCACCGCAGATCGGCGGCGCTTGAAGGCCACGCACCTCCTTCTCCCAAGAGAGTCAAACCGGTGAAACACGAGTGTCCTATATGCGGTGCCGAGTTCGCCGTTGGGCAAGCCTTGGGTGGTCACATGCGGAAGCATAGAGGAGGAGGAGGTAGCCGGAGATTGGCACCAGCGCCGGTGACGATGAAGAAATCCGGCGGCGGTAACGGAAAGAGGGTCTTGTGTATGGATCTGAACTTGACGCCGGGAGAGAATGATATTTTGACGTTGGAGCTTGGGAGGTTGTGATTCTCTAATCTTTTACTTTCTTCTTATTTTGTGGGTATACTTGTGTAGAGAGACGTTATTTTATTTAATTTTAGGACTCCAGTAGTTTTGTATGAAGAACTTTATGGTACTGTTATTTATAGACCTATACAGTATATACATCTTATCTATATTGTCGAGTTATTGTAATTTAAGAACTAATATATAGGCCTGCTAAATCTTTTTGTTGAATTATTTTGGGGTCTCATCAAATTCGTGGAAATGAAAACACGTTAGGATGTTTTCTAAGACAACACGGTAGGTTTAGATTGTTCGTTGAAATAATTAGTTTTATTGTTTTAATTTGTTAGTAGTAAAGCTTCCACTGACAAAGATCTATTTTTTGGTCAGTTATCAACTCATATTGAAATCTTTCTGGAAAAAAAAAACTCAAATCCAAGTCTCTAATTGCAAAATAAGTCTGTCACCACTAAATCGTTATAGTTAGGTGGGTTCTATAAACTAATCAAAAAGATCTGTCTATAAGTAGAACAGTAGAAGTGGCTAAGTGCATCTTGGTTTTGTTATTTGTCTAAAAATAGAACATCTCAGTTTGTTATTTGTCTCTATACATAGGGCATGTTCTGTTTTAATACCTGGCATTTTACGTTTCTTGTTCCTATTATTTAGCCTAAGTTACAAAAAAAAAACTTCTGTTAAAGGCTTTTGGTAACAAAAAGAAAAGTCATGTACTAGAAATTTCAATTATTTGTTTTCGTTGTCGCTATGACTTTTTGGTTTAAAGAAACTGACTGATCAGTATTTCAAAATTTGTGTCGTTGTCATGGAGAATCAAAGTATACAGATAAAATAAATCTCAACTAGAATGGGTTGATGGTGAAAAAGATTTGTGTGGAACGAGAGATATGATAAAGAATAGGCGTTTTGTAGGTTAGAGGTCATAGTCATGAAGAAGATTGATTTTTGCTAGATGTACTTTTTCTTGTTATCTAACCAATGCATAATTTATATATAGGTTGCATATTTCAGTTATAAGGATGAATATGCAAGTGATGAAATGCATCGATACCGATTTGTTGCGATGATCGGACCTATTGGATGTTTGCGGTAGTGTAGTACTTTCTTATAAATGTCAAGAGATAAATCAAGTTTAAGTTTCAACTTAAGCACTTAATTTTTTCTTCAAATAGGCATATATATATATATATATAAAATAGACTTTTCTCTCTTCTTTTGACATGTGGAAGGGGTTTTTGTTGACATGTGTCAACTTCTTATATTTTTTTACATTTTTGATATTTCTTCTTTTAAATTTTTATAATTTGGTTCATCACTTTCTAATTGTGCAATATCTAATTATTTTCACAATAATCATC
>OVBX01003520.1:0-16282 GCA_900406325.1 Erucastrum elatum | reverse complement strand
CACTCTTTTTTTACAAAGAAAATATATTTACTTCAGTGGATTGCACATGGCTTACTCAATGCCAATTGGTAAGATAATTCTTTGTAAAAAACAAGTCACTATACCTTTTCTGTTTAACCTAACGATTTCATTTGGAATTAATGTTTGATTTTTTGATCAAGCTTAGATGTATACAGAATAATCTGCAAACACACAAAATTATTAAGTAAATTAAACGCACATGACTTTTTCTCTCTTCAAATTTTCAGACATGTAACGAGAGTTAAATTTTACAGCAATCAGTGCGATTAAAAAAAAGCGCAGAGAGTTAATTTTTACAGCAATCAGTCCGATTAAAAACAAAAAGGGACTAATCAGTGTGACAAGAGTCATTGTCTTCATTGTAATATGTAGGAAATAGACAAACCAATAAACAAAGAATAAATGAAGATGACACATGGAACAGCCAAAACAATAAAGAAAGAACCACACACTATTATCCAGCAAAAACTGGAGTCTTTAATTCAACTTGCGACCGAATCTATTAAAACAACAACATTTTTTTATACTTCCACTGTTTTTAATTGTAGGTAATTTTTACAAAAATAGTTTGTTTCACAATATAAGCAGTTTAAATATTTTAATATACCTTTTCATTTATTGAATGTTGTACGATCAATAAAATAATGTTAGATTTTTAATAATTGGTTGAATTAATTGATTAAATAATTTTGTTTTATAAAATAACAACTCCTAAATATTTGTGTTTTTAACCAAAACTACTTACAATTAAAAACGGAGGGAGTATATTTATTAAAATTTCTTATTAATCATTTTTAAAAAATTGGATATATTTTATTTTAAATTTTTCTTATAAAAAATTCAATATTTGTGTTTTTAGTCATATTTATATTTTTATTTGTATAATATAAATCTGACTAAAAATACAAACATAAAAATTAATTTTTAAAAAATGTAAAACAAAAAAAAATATTTTTCGTTTTAAAAGCGGATCAAAATCTAGTAATTTATGTTAAACCCAAATTTACATGACATGCAAAAAAAAATTATTTTCATCATTTTTATTATAAAAGATACGAATGATAACATATAAAACAAGTACGAAATAATTTGGTATTGTTTTCACAGTAACAAAAACATATAGATACGTAAATATATGTTAAATATTTTGTTAATATTAATTAGGATACACTGAAATTTACATTAAAAATTAAAATATTTTTTTATACAAAAAGGATACTATGTTATTTTTCTAAATAAAAATGTGAGAATGAGGTACTTCTAGGTCCAATCTTACTTAAATAATTATTTTGTACTTTACATTCAAGAAGTTAAAATTTCAGAGGATGCAATTTTACAGATTAGTAAGTAAGTTTATAGCAAAATTTAATGTAACTAGAGTGAATGTGATGTAAGTAAATTATTAATATTGTAAATATTTGTATGATAAATAGAATTGCCAGTTGAATAATTATCTTTATAGTTATTTTTTAAAACTTAAATATATTTTAAAAGATTTAAAACATAACATAAATCATAGATAATTATTCCTTTATTACATAAGAGAATACTAATGTTACGATAAATATGATATCACTTTAATTTCTACTTTTGAAAAATAATCATTTTCAGTAGTTTACTATAAGAAGACTAGATTATCCTTTTAAAATTATTTATTTTTTACAACTATTTATAAAAGACTATAAAGTCAACTCTATTTCTTAAATACTAAACCCTCAACAATAATGCTTCAACAAAAAAATGTTAAATTATTTTTGTTTGAGGGTATTTCTGAAAAGTGATAATCTTATGTGTTTTAAACAATTTTTCTAATTACATCCCTAAGCAATTTATAGTTTTTTTTTAAAAAAAAATCATGTAACTATTTATTATATATAATAAAAATGTTATATCTGTTAATGTACAAAAAAATATATATATATATATATATATATATCACTTTTAATGATCTAGGAAGTATTTTGTCACACTATATATTACAAATTTATTTAACAAAAAAGTTAAATTTGAATATCTTTTTTTGGTGTTCAAAACAAAAAAAAGGCATATCAGATTTTGTGAATTTTTGGTTAACTTCTGTTATTATTATTATTTTTCTTTTATAAATCAGGATATAGAACATGACTTAAAACTTTCTTTCTAAAGAAAATCGAACTAGGGATACAATTGAATCTGCTCCAGGCACTAAACCACAATTGATACAACACACTGTTGATTATGATTCTATATCAGTTATATTACATGACTCTTTATTTTAATTATTTTGAATTTTGCTAGTTGGGTAATTTTTAAGTTTGTAATTTTCTAGTTATGCAACTTCAAGTTTAAATTGGAGGAATGAGCAACTTTTAGGATTTGTCCTTCGATACTTGAGTTCAAATGTCCGTTATTGTTATTGACAATTTTATTATTTACACCTCTGCCATTTTAATTTAAATATTAGAAAAAGCTTGAGTTCACAAAATAAAGGAAAATATATCGAAATCAATTTTTTTTCGAAAAACAATGGATTTGCCTAATCAGCTTGAGTAAACGACATAGATCAACTGACATTTATTCGAAATTAAGTTTTAAACCTTTGAAGCCTTATTTCAATATTTTACAACAGTTTTCAAATCGGAGACTGACTTCGTCGGCGATTTCTGGGTTTGAGGCATTGTTTTGAAAAACATGGATTCTCAGTCGCAACTTGTCCATGGTGAAGGGTGCGAGGAGTCAATCCAAACTGGTGAAACCGCCAGAACTCAGTAGAAATACAAGCAAACCACTGCTTCGATATGCAAGTAAAGCCTTCGTCTCCGATTTGTAGATTGGTGGCTTTAGATAGCCCTCGCCGAGTAGCGTACTTATTTAGGACCTGATTTGAATTATTTGATAACAGAATCGGGCAGTAGTCCTCAAAACTCAGGTGAAAGAATCTCCAATTCAGATGCAGAGTTTGCTGAAACAACGCATTCACCTCCGTCTCAGCTGTCGGAAAGACTTTTTTCACCTAACTGCTATCCAGATAAACCCCGGCTGAACATCTATTCAAAAGCAAACATAATTGGGTCGATAGCGAAGTCCCTCCCTGGAACTCCTGAGCTGCAGTGTTTGCTGTACAGTCAGTTTGGTTGTTTGTTTCGGTTACCAGTGGCCCGATGTTTAAACTCTGCAAAACTCGTGCATTCTTTTCTCATCCGTCAACTAGTAACGTTGTGAAAATATGAACTTTGGTTCTTCTCTGCAGATAACCCCCTCCGATTTTCCCTGACTGAATCTCGCGACATAACAAGGCAAAGTGCGACCCTTTTGTTCCCCAAATGGCGACGACCAGACATTTAGCCCTAACTGGTTCTGAGGATGAAGGCGTGGTTGGCCGAATATGGAGAAAACTTTTTTAAAAAGAAGATCTTGACGTCAGGGTACCTGAAGTTCTTCTAATGCTCGCAGATGCAATGTTACCTGTCGGTAAGCGTTTGTCCCTGGCTCTGATTGCTCTTGTAGAAGGATTTATAGTTTGTGGCCACAAACATCTACGTGTAACGGCGTCATATGTAGAAATGCTTGAAGACACCAGAGCATTTCTTCAATATAGTTGGGGGAGAGAATCATTTCTTGCTACACTGTCTAGATTGGTATTGCCTCCTGCTCCAACTCAAACAGAGTCCCTTAAGATCATGCGTCTTCGTCTGCAACAGAAAACTGCAGCATGTTATGGGTTCCCTTTGGCTCTGCAACTCATGGCTTTCAAAGCAATTCTGGCACTTATTGAAAGAATCCCTGAGGCTGATAAGATGAAAAATTTCTTGGAAGAACCTGACGGATGCAACTCACGAAATACATTTTTAACATTCGAATAGATCATTGAAGTTGAAGCTGTTCCAGAGGTACGATCGACGTCTAATATTTATCTTCAATGTAATATTTTGGGAAACTGAAGACGTGATCTGTACCGTATATTTTCTGTTTTGATTAGGTTGTTGTGTCGTTTTCATTACCCGAAGAAGGTAATTATTTAAAGTGGGAGGATGAGAAGGAAGACCCCCAAGTTGAGAAGTTAGTTGAGCTTATGCGGAGAGGCAGCAAAATTAAAGGGACTGATTTTATTGGTGGTGATGCTTCCCTCCCACCTCTCACTGTTAGTCCGAAAGTAACATGTCTTGGTGATCCTGAAGTGAGCCCAGAGTCTAAGCGGCGATTTCGCAAATCAAGTGAAGAAGCTGGGTGTTCAAGTAAACTTCACAGTCGCCCATCTCGTCTCCGACGAGATATTGGCAATGAGCCTGAATTGTCAAAGAGTGGGGGAATCAGTGAAGAGGTGAAAAGTTGGTTCTGTGGTGAGCTTAGTGAACAACTAGGTGTATTGCGCAAAGAAATCTATGTTTGGACACACCCCGATGAAAGTTGTTCCAATGCAAGAGGTCGAAGAGGTACACACCCGGTTGGAGAATCCCAAACAGTTGGAAACTATGCTGGGGGTTTTGAGAACAAAAAACGAAAAGACGTTGGTTCTGGTGGGTTGACGAGGCTGATGCATGTGGGAGGAAAAAATGCAGAAACGAATCGACCAACATATCAGACGCAAGTGGTGGGATGGATGAGCAAGAAATGACTAATAATTACAGCTACCTTGAGGTGTCAACGACGTTAGATGTCGAAGAGATAAGAGCTAAATACTTGTGTAGACATAAAAATGATAGGTGTACAGACATTATACTTTTTATGGTAGGTCTACAAACGTTAATGTTAGGTGTACAAGCGTTAATGATAAATGTACAGCACTGTATGTGTGTAGAGTCATATTGTTGTTGGTTGCGGAATTAGTTACCCTGTAGACTCGTTTGTTTTAGTCATCTTGTTATGTTATTAAGGAAGGTAGAGCTGTAACAACTGTATTTGTAATGTGTCAGGAACGTAATAATTGGTTATCCAGAAGAAATTTGCATGTTTTAAGAAAATGTTAGGTGTACAGACGTTTATGATAGGTGTACATACATTATACTTTTTATGATAGGTGTACAGGCGTTTATGATAGGTGTATAGACACTGTATGTGTGTAGAGCCGTATTGTTGTTGGTTGCGGAATTAGTTACCATGTAGACTCGTTTGTTTTAGTCATCTTGTTATGTTCTTAAGGAAGGTATAACTATAATGACTGTATTTGTAATGTGTCAGGAACGTCATAAGTTTCCCGATGTTGACGAGGTTCCGATAGCTGCGTTAGATTTATTAGCAAGCATGGGTAGTTATTTTGTAGAAGAGGTTGAAGAAGTCGTGGGAACGGTTGAGGGAAGGTCAGAGAAGGAGGAAAAAAACTTTGGGCAATCGGAATACGACAATTTGGCGATGGTCTAGTATGGGAAACCTACATCTTACGTCCTTCCATCTGAGGTTAGTTGTTTGATTAAAAATTTAAAACCGAGGTGAATGCAAAGATCTTGACAGTGTTTGTTATCAAGAAGTTTGTGACTCATCACAAAACGTTGGAAATCCGGCACCGCATCCACCAATCCCTGAGAAAAAGAAGCAACATCACCTACAAATTCGGAAGACTAGAAGACCCCACCAGAGCATGATCTAGTGCAGCAAAGGTTGAAAAATGCCGTTATCAGACAAGGTCAGCAACAATTTAGAAAGGTGAAGGAAAAAGTATAATGACAAGCTCAAACAAAGTAAAACAGGGCAGAATGAAGCGTATTCGGAAAAGGTCAACCAAGATTGGAGGAGTGTACACCCCAGACAAGAGACTGAAAGAGCAATTCCATAGCTGTACAAAACCGGATTATACGCCGTTGGCTGACGTGGATGTGAAGACGTTTAAAAAGTTCCGGAAGATTCTTCAAGAGAACCCTAATCAGTAAGTATACTTAAAAGAAAGTTTGTGGTCCGAGTGTTTGTTTAATTAACACCGCTAACCAACTGTTTTATTGTAGGCAATTTTCAATTGTCACTGGGGTGTAGTCTCAAATCAGTTCTTTCTGTCATTGGCAAGATCAACCAATTGGGTCATCATCGAGGTATCCATATACACGAGTAAACCATCTCGTTAAGACAGTTTTTTTGTGGTGATCTAATGTTAGATTGTTTGGACATCTTCTGTAGCACATTCTTGTTCTTATGAATATGTTGTGGCGACGACACGGAGACACGTACCTGGGTAAGCGGTGCGCACTTATGGACTACTATCCTCTATCGTGCATATTGTTTAGGTACAAACAGTTCGAGGAAGCAACATACAAGCGGAATTTCGATTGGGGTGGTCCGACGAGAATCTTTGTTACCGAGAGAACCCGACATAGGAATTTGAAGATAGAGTTATTGCATCATAAAGACAGGGTATACGTCCCAATGCTCTTGGGAAATGATCACGTTGTGGGCCTTCTAATCGAGCTGCATGCCAAACGTGTCGAGATCCTTGACTGCAACATACCGCATAACTCGAGTGATGAATCTGTTTTGCAGCACATGACTCTTCTACTTCGATCAATGCTGTATGTTTTAACTGCTTATCTTCCTCCTGCCGTGTGTCCTCCACCTGAAGAGGGTAGTTCATTTACTTGGGATCGCCCGCTGTATGTTTTAACTGCTTATCTTCCTCCTGCCGTGTGTCCTCCACCTGAAGAGGGTAGTTCATTTACTTGGGATCCCCCGAAAAATATCTTTTTTAATGAAAGATCCGGTGACTGTGGTCCTTTTGCAGTTAAATTCCTGGAAATGCATGCAGCGGGTTGTACTTATGATGACATGGCACAGATCACTGACGAAATAGTGGATAGATTCCGTGATGGACACATATCAAGAATTCATTGGCTCTGCCAAAGTTTTCAACCCTGTTTGCGACTGAACTTAAATGTTTTTTTTGTTGATTTAATCTTAAATGTTTGGGAACTTGATCTAGGTTTATGGTGTTACCTTGATGGATAATGGTGTTTCCTTAATTTTAAAAACTGATTATGGTATACGGTTAATGGTGTTTTCCTTAAGTTAAAACAAGATTAGCGGTTTACAAAAAAATTGTTGTGTACAGTCGTAGGTGTACAAGTTGAGCTGTACACCACCGCTAAATTCCAACCGTCAGTTCTCAACAGTTACCACATTACGCCGTCAATTTTAAACAGTTACAAAATGACCCTATAAAAGTATCATTATAACACAGAAAAAAATGCGTATTAATCATTCTAATACATCCAAATTGAAGCAAGGTGATTCTTCTGTTCGAGAATACAATACATCATTCTGGCAGCGGGTCTTCTTGACAAGCATGACCATGAAATGTTGGTGAAAATGTATCGAGAAGGCTTAAAGGAGGACATACGGTTTGCGCTCGAATCAACAGAGTTCTCCACCATCGAGGACATAATGCAGGCAGCATTAGACATAGAAGAAGGTGCTAGGATGTCTGAATCAGATTCTTCGAATGAATCTGATGAATCAGAAGAACTAAGATGGACCCGGAAGATGAGCAACCGGACGAAGAGCCTTATCGTGATAAAGATGAGACTGACGATGGCGAGTGCTCTACTCCTAATACGCTTAATGAGACTGAGTCTGAGTCAGATGGTATTGTAGATCTTAGAGACTATCAGGAATATCTCCTAGATAACCACTTATCGTGTTCTGAATCCAGTGAAGAATCCGACTAACATTATACAATTTGAGTACAATTTTCTACTACTCTTCGCCCCTGTTTTTACAATTTTATACAATTTTCTACAGTTTTATACAATTTGACTACAATTTACTACTATTCTCTCTTTGTTACACTTTACTTTAATGTCCTAAAATTCGCTACAATTTTCTACGAAGTTGTCTCTAATTTTATACAATTTTCTACAGTTGTATACAATTTTCTACAATTCATGGTTTAGGGTTTAGGGTATAGGGTTTAGGGTTTAGGGTATCGTGTTCTGAATCCAGTGAAGGATCCGACTAACATTGTCTCACATTTTAAGGATTTTAGGTTTACAGTTAAATTTCAACGAGGATAGGAAAACAACATTGATGTGGTATAATGAAAAAATATCAATAAAGATGCAAACATTGATGGCGTCTTTACGCACCGATTTGCAACCTTTAGTTTCACCCAACCATTGTTAATGTTTCCATTAAGAGGCGGACATTAATGGCATCTCCACGCACCCTTTCGCTTCATTATTTATACCCAACAACTGTAGATCTCCATTTATGCATCTCGAAATCACTTTTTTCTTTCAGTCAAGACGTTGAGTGAACATGACAAGTTTTAATCTTTTAGCACTGCCTGAAGAAAATCAGGGTAGTGGTTGAGGGTGTTGCAGGCAACTCCTTCGTAGATCTATATAGATTGAGGGTTTCCTGTAAAGTGGTTGAGCTTGTTGCATGCAACTATCAACCTTAGCTGTGGGCATATTTAACGTTTGTCTTGGTAACATGAAGGAAGCCAGCAAAGTGTTTCAGCAGTTCGCTGCATATCACCAGGGTCGGACGCGGCATTTGAAATGGGAAATGACTTTGAGTGGCGATTGGTATCGTTTGGAGCGCCATACCTCAACAAATATGGTGAATCCTTCAAGTTTCCTGATGATGAGGTAATATCTTCACCACCGTGTCTTTATGGCCTTGATTACACAATAGATTTTGAAGGTTCTTGCAAAAAATACAGACTCTTTTGGCTCTGCTGCAACATTTCTCGCGTGCTTTAATGTTATGTTATGATGTCTTAGATTTCATCTTATTGTTAGTGTTCAATGTTCAGCCAATCTCATCTTATTTTTAGCCTTCAATGTTTAGTCTTCAGTGTCATCTTATTTTAGATTTTAATTACATAATATTTCTAATTATTTCATCTTATTGTTAGCTTTCAATTATTCATTATAGACATTTTTTTGCCAGAGATATTTTTCTGTTGAGTTTTGGTGAATTATTAAAAAATTTTATAATAACGGTGTACATAGTAATCTGTACACCAAAATGTATAATACTGTGTACACCTTAATTTATCTTTTTATATTTCCATAATATTTTGTAAACTGAAGTCATTTTTTGCCATATATATTTTTCCCATTGAGTTTTTGGGAATTATTAAAATTGTTTATAATGATGGTGTACACATTAGTCTATACACCATGGTGGATAATATCATGTACACTTTAGTTTTTATTTTTTTATATTCATAATATTTTGTAAATGGAAGTCATTTTTTTGCCATAGATATTTTCCATTGAGTTTAGGTGAACTATTAAAAATGTTTCTATTAAATTTTGAAATGATAAACATCAAATGATAAACATTATTAAAGTAAACATCAAATGATAAACATTATTAAAGTAAACATCAAATGATAAACATTATTAAATTTCAAAATGTTTATAATAAATTTAAATTAATTAATTACTTAATATTATGGCATCACATTCAAAACATATTAAATTTCGAAATGATAAACATATTAAAAAATTCATTAATTAATTACTTAATATTATGGCATCACATTCAAAACATATTAAATTTTAAAATGATAAACATATTAACCAACAAATTCATTGCATATTAAACAGTCTAAATTAGAAAAATTAAACATATTAAACATAATAAAGTAGACAAATTAAACATATTAAACATTATTAAAGTAGACATAAGCGGATGGGAGATTAAGCGTCGGAGCCGGAGTCCAGATCCTCGTCGGAGTCCAAATCGTCGTCAGAGGCAGACTCCTCATCTGGGTACTCGTACATCATGAACTCCCCAGATGAAAGCGTACCGTCACTCATGTCTCCTTCGTCCTCCTCTTCCTCATCTTCGGTGTCCCACTTCGGATGACGGCTGTATCGAGGGTCTTTGCAAGGGCCGTTGTCAGGGCTGTTCCGAGGGCGTTTCAGAGGGCTGTTGGGAGGTGTTTTGTCCATATCGAGAATCTCTTCAACTTCCATTGCCTCTTCAAAAAGGGCTGCAAGAGTTTGAAATTCTGGGGTTTCCAAAGCTTCTCTGATCTCTTCATTCAATCCGGCCTTGGCTATACTGATCAAGTATTGTTCGTCGTTTTGTGGCCGAACGAACTCATGCGAGTAGAAAAAGTTTTCGTATTCAGCCACGGTCATTGTTCCCTGCTTAAAATTTGCGACCATCTTCAGAAGCTAAATTGATGGAAAGGGAAAAAGCTAAATTGATTGTATGTTTTTTTTACTGTGAAGATCACTAATATATAGATGACGTCATTTACTTGGAAAGTGGAAATGCTCACTTAAAGTTTCTTCTCACCGTACACCTATTAAGAGAGAGAGGGCCGAATACATTTAAGTTGACACGGTAAGACATCATTACGTAACAAGATGATAAAGATCAAGTCATTTTATTGTCAGTTTGCAGTAAATAATTGTTTTACTTTATAATTAATTTTATGTACCCCAACTAAGAGAGAGAGAATTGAAGACCTTTAAGTTCATAGTTTCTAACCTGATAAGTTCATAGTTTTTGACATCATTACTTTACAATAAGATGAATATAAGGTCTTTTCAAAGTCCGTTTGTAGTAATTGTCCAACTTCTCGTTTCTAATAAAATACATGAATTGTACTTGACTTTCGTACACCTTTAATGAAAGCAATAAGTGTCCAACACTTATGTACACCATTTCAAGTTGCCTAAAAAGTCAATTCACCATTTATTAAGTCCCATGAAATCGTCTGGCCAATAATAACTTGAACATTAGAATATTGCTTAATTTTAATAGATTCAGTACAACAACGACTACTTTTTTGAAATTTGAAATCCTTAACATGATACTTTTATTGAAGTGGGTACATAACAGAAGAAAAAAACCAACACAAGTTCCTTAAGCTCTTAGATCTCCTCATACATCACCGCGAACTCATACTGCAAAGATAAATCAGATCAGCGACTCCCCATAATTAGTTTCTTAAGCTGTTTGATCTCCTCAGACATCACCGCTAGCTCATATTGCAGCTTGCATCGGAGCGAGACCTCTTCCTCATATTGCTTTTTTAACTCTTTCAACTCTTCCTCGATTGCAAAATGCATTTATGTTGGATGTGCAAACCATAGTCCTACAACACATTAATTTGACAAGTTAGTTTAATGATCCAAAATCGTGAAATATTTTAGGAGAACCTCAGATCTAACCTCATAAACTTTGCAGACGTAGTAGTCTGTTTCTTTCTCGTCAAGTTCCACCGTGATACGTCCACCACAAGCATACTTTTTGGGTATGCAGTAGTGGGCAGCTGCGATGCATTGGAGCCAGTCATAGTCTCTTTTGTGTTGCTTCATATCCGCATAATAAGGATCTGTCATTTTTCCGAAGGCAAACTGCTGTGAAAGAGTTTTTTGATGGTTTTGAAGAAAGACTCGGAAGTGGTGCGGATAGACTACAACTGAGTCATTCCATCTTAAACAGGCAAAAAACGTAACGGCTATATTCATTTTGAAAGCTCTTCCAACGGCTCTAATCAGTTAGAAAGCACTTTCCAACGGCTATATTCAATTGTTTTGTATTTTAAATATACAAATTTATTTCGTTCCGGACCTTTCTAATGGCTAGAATATATATATTAGTACACATACTAAAATACGATCTATTATTTATCTAATTTCAAATATTTAATTTATAATATATTTTTAATTGATCCAAATATAAATAAATTCGATAGAGTGATTAAAATGTGTGCAAACCTTAATGACCCCCTCGGATTTAGTTAACTGTGATAAGTAGTGTACGAAGATAATAAGTGGTGAACGAGGATAATAAGTGGTGTACGAGGATATTAAGTGGTGTACGGAAATAAAATGTAGTGTACGAACATAATAAGTTGTGTTCAAGGATAATAAGTGGTGTACGAAGATAATAAGTGTTGTACAACAATAATAAGTGGTGTTCGAGGATCACTCCAACCCCTATCAAGGTAGCGGTTCTTTGCATGAGTTTTTGTTGTGTCATGTTGTTAAACACTGACTACACTTGTTGGCTTTCTTCTTCTTCGGCCCCTCCTAAAATTCGAAGATCATGGTTGGCTTCAAATCTGTAATCAACAAATAGAGTGTTCTTATCTTAAAAAAACAAATGTCTTGCTGGAATATCTCCTGCTCTACGTTTACGTTTCATTGGTGGACGTCCAGACGGTCTCTTCGTCTTTGGGGCGAACAGCACAAGCTCACTTACTGGCGGTATGAAGACATCTTTCGGATCAGGAACCGAGAGTGTAACCCCATTCGTTGTCTTATCCCAAGTGGCTTTCAAGTAGATGTCTGCAACAAATTCTGAGTGCTGCAAATCTCAAAATTGTGTTGCCGCAATAGCATGACGGCCTGATATTCCAATTTTTTGGAATTCAAGACATGAGAAAGTTCTTTTTTCCAGATTAACAGTGCTCCCATAACCTGTTGTTTTCACCGTTACCTCAAATTCCCAAACAGATAGAGGCAGCACAACATAAGCTCTTGGTGCTAGTAGATTCTCTGACAATCGCACGTCAACTGCTGGAGGGATTTCACCGGTCATTCTTGAGATCTTTTGATGTCTACTCATAAACCAACGACTTATCATCCGCCTGATGAATTCAAAAAGCACCATTATCGGGAAGTCCGACGCAGGCACTATTGCTTTGTTTAGTGACTCTGCTATATTGGAAGACATCAAATCGTATCTCTCACCCTCAAAATCTGACAGTGTCCAATGTTTGAGATCAATTAACTCCTGATAATTCCAGCAGCGAATATCCGTCAGCTTGATTTTCTTATACAATTTACGAAAGTGGGATTGCTTGAATGCCTCGGCTGTCCTGCCTACCAACTGCTTTTGATTCCTTTTCTTAAATTTGATGTCCACATTCCTCTATAAGTGTATGAGGCACCATCCATGTTGTGCACGTGGATACCATAAATTTTTAGCAACATATATTTGGCTAGCTCTATGGACACAATCGTTAAATGAGGACCATCTTCCACGATTTGTAATAGCTTATAAAAAAATCAGCTCCATGAATCGTTAGTTTCGTTGTCTAAAACTGCAAAGGCAATACCTGGTAATTCGCTTCTTTCCCACTTGCAGTTAGAAGGCAGCCTTGTACTTGCCATACATGTGCGTCCCATCCATCACTAGTACTTGACGTAGATGCTTCCAGTCGCCAATGCAAGCTTTTAATGCCATGAATGCGTACTTAAACCTTGTTTTTGCCTTCTCATTTTTTTCCGTTTTTATATCAGTTATTGACCCGGAATTTACATGCTTCGCCACATGGAAATATTTGGGCAGAAGCTTGTAAGAGTTCTCTTCAGTTCCTTGAGCAGCCGTTGTTGCCAACTCTTTTGTTTTCTAACATTTCCAATATATTGCTGTAAACAAGAAATATGTTCGAAGTGCCTTTGGTAAATCTGCTGCACGCGGTCCAGCCTGGAGTCTTTCATATTTGTGTCTCATTAAGTACGCAATTACTTTTGACGTTGAATATTTCTTAAACTGAGCTTTCACATTTGATTTGCATGTGTGAGCCAGCGTTGCCTTCCTAACCTGATATGTTGACGATTCACCCATTTGCTTAGCCATCACATAAAATTTGCATGTTTTATCAAAGCATTTAGCTGTAACGTAGTTTATGGCATGCTTATGAAACTTGAACCTGAACACATGTTTAATGGCAAATATAGCCAAATTAATTTTGAATTTATGTTTGCTACTGAACAACCGGCCTACATATATATCACAATCCGCAAGACTGAAGTCAATATCATCCACCGAATAGCCGTTGATCGACTGGAACGTCATGAAGTAGAGGTTCAACATCCTCAAAACCATATGGCTCAACAGTTTTAACAGATTTCATGAACGATGGGTCGTTCCCTGTCTTCTTCTCCTTCGTCTTTCCTTCAGCTCCACAACCAAACTGAGGTTGAACATCTGTAAAATCGTTATCATCATCACTTCCCGCTATATCTTCTGAATGTTGAGAACTGTCTCGGGTACTAGTTTCCCCTGAAAAATAATCGTGAGACACATCTTCTACAAAATCGTCGTCATCAACAACTTCCTGCTGATGCGGTATACCTTGTGCAAATTTGCCAGTGTTTGACAAACCAGAAACAGCCGCAGGTACCGGATCGAGAAAATCATCATCATCAACAACATCCCGCAGACTCGATATAGCGTGTGAATTTTTGCAAGGGTTTGAGGAACCAGAAGAAGTCTGAGGTACATGTTCTACAAAATCATTGTCATCATCAACTTCTCGCCTATGCTGGTTGGATTTTTTTTGACGGTGTAACGAGAAAAACTTCAGGATGACTTGGTTCTACAAAATCATCCTCATCAATACCGCCTAAACAACTTCTCGACGTGACTATGTACTCTCTACCATCGTCTATGTGTTCTTCAAATGATGATTTTGCTTTGAGTTCGTCTCTACCATGCTTCTTCCCGGATGATTCACTGTCTTTGCAACGAGATTGATCGATTATCTTTCCTCCGACAACCTTTCTTGGAGCCACCTCACCACGTACACCTATATTTGATTTGTTCGTCCGTCCTTTGGATTGACCCCCAGCAGCCCCTCCTTCCTCATCTTTTCCATCGTCCCATTCACAGTTCAGTGAAACGAAATCATGCCATCCATTGTAATAATAATCTTCCTCATCCTCCTCATCGTCTGCAGCAACCTCACCATCTTTGTTGTCCACCGTTTTCTCATTTTCGGTTGCGGTTCCATCCACCACCGCCAATTCCAAAGCCTTTACAGAATAAACAGCTTCTATTTGTTCAACATACATCAAAAGAGTTGCATCATCAAGCAGATCATGTCCACCCCCTTTCATCTCCTTACCAGAAACGACATCCACAACTGCGGATGTTCTCTCATCTGCTTTGTCCCTAAATATGACAAAAAATGCTCGCCAGCTTGCTCACAATTCGGAAGAAGTTGAATATTTTGTAGTCATCAATGGTGGAAATTTGAAGTGGATACTCCCTTTCACCCGTCACACCAGAGACAGCGACATGAAGCCAATATGAGAGATCCACGGTAACATGAGCTCCTAACAGATCGTATTTCTCTAAAAAACTTTCTTTAAGTTTATCAACAGAGGTTATAAACTAAACATCAATTGCCCTCCCCCATTATGTCCTTGTCAATCTTGAAATCCTAATCACCATTGCAGTACTGAATCCAGCAACCAGCCATAGCAACGACATAAGAATGCTTGTGAAACCCTACAAAAAACAAGCAAAAACACTTACTAAATACACATTCATAAAACAAGTAATAAATACAAATTTCTTAAACAAACACATAAATCCGACCATAAAAAATAAGCAATAAATGATCTTTCCTATTAATACACTGTAATAAATGATGTGGTGTACAGTCAGCATATGAAATCCACCATATGAAATCATTACCTTCACTGCTATTAGATGGACAATTGGCCTTCTTCTTGCCTTTTTTGTCATAGGTTTTGAGGTTCACCATACCACACATTCGAATTTATAGACCTAGTCGAACAATGTCTGCAACAGACGGCAACTCGCTACTACTTCTCTGAAGAGATAGGGTTCCAAGCTTTATCTGGAAAAATTACCCTAATTTTATTTAAATAATGAACCGCAGTTAATGCTCTCGAGAGCAACTTGCAGCGTGGAACCGTTGTTTCACGAGCAAAAACGTGGGCAATTTATGTTTATAAGCCTGATTTTTGGACAAACTGGCCCACTAAAAAAAGCCCAAATTCGACGTGTGATGTGCACAACAACGACAAGCGCGTATGTTAGAAGTTTGGGCACTGATTTCGTTGGGCAAAAAATATTGTGGTCCCGCGTATACAAGCTGAAGTTTATTGGCCAAAAATGCTAAAACGGTCAACAATATATTCTATTTCATATTAGATTGCCCAATTGCCCAATTGACCAATTTAAACTTAAAGTTGTCCAACTAACAAATTTCAAACTTAAAGTTGTTCAATCTTAAAATTTTCCCTTTAATTTAACGGAAATGCATACAGATGAATCAAATTGGTGAATGTCTATACAAAGATACATAAGAAGAACATAGTGGAAGCACTGTAGTCTATTGGATAAAGTTTAAAGACTTCTACATTTCAGGAACATTCAGGTTTTAAGTCTCTGAAAAAGCGATTTATTAGCATTTATTGTTCATGTTGTCGAATCATCTTTATAATCTCTCATATTTGCATTGTTAGAAGAAAAAAAAAACATGATAAAAATTATATTTTATTCAAACACAGTTACAAAGTCATAAACAAATAAATATGTGTATGTTGAGAAATAATTAGAAACAGAG
>OVBX01003519.1:0-10917 GCA_900406325.1 Erucastrum elatum | reverse complement strand
CTTGGATGATCAATATGTACACAAAATGAGTGATTAAAACTATGAAATTCACAAGATATCAGTACTAGAGTATGCTTGGTTCCAAGATGTAGAATCTATGTGGAATCAACATTTAGCAGGGCTACTAGGACAACCCAATACTTTATTTCTATCCTTGTTGATCGGTGTAATCTAACCATTTTTGAGTGGTATGCATGCCATCTCATTGTTCTACTGTGCATTCAGACTGATGTAGCCTCTTCTATTTTTATGTTAACGGCAAGTATCATATCCATTTATTGGAACTGTATCACCTTTTCTTGTTTCGTGATAGTGAGGTTTGCGATAAAATTTACATTTCTTCTGGTTGTTGTTAGCCTTCATTAAATCATGCAGTTATCTATCTATACATCTATGACCTAATATAGTAAACCGAGACCAACAACCAATATTCTGAATCTCATAGTATGACCCATGTGCAAGATTATTCTCAAATATAGTCTCTCACAAAATCAACAATCATATCCATACATTCTTCAATAAAATTATAATTCATCTTAATGGTCATAATTCTACTTGCAGATAGATAAAGATAAATGATCATCTCTACATCCTTTGTACAATATTTTCTTAGCTACATCTAACATATAAGAAAATCTCATAGCTTTTAAATTGGGATTTTTTCGTCATTGTACCGAAGATAAATATTCTCTATATGCATCATTTAGCATTTGCATAGTATCTACACAAAAATATGCATCTATTCTAGGTCATCTAACTAATATGTAGTATGAGGTTCCAAACTTCCATCTTCTTAATATTCTTATTATTCTTCAAAATAGAGCAGGGACATCAACTTATTAGTTGTTGTTTCGGTTGTCGTTGAGCTAATTCTTGAATACTTTGTGTTTATACTTCCTGGAGTAAATTTGTATTTGGGTCCATATGAGGTGGATCCATCCAAGAACGAGAATAAATATAAGAAGACACAAACATTTTTTAGGTCTGTTACAAGTTGTGAATGAATGAAGGGAGATGGTATTTATATAGAAATCTTAGCAGTTTCTTGACTGATTCTTGACGGAAAAAACTAGTCCGAAATCCGTCGAGAATCTAAAACTTTTCAAAAGGCTCTATAAAGACTATAAATTCTGTCATAAATCTATCAGCAAGTTTTGATGGATTAAGTGTTCCGTCGGAAACTACAACGCCTAGGTAACATATAGTTTTTTTCGTTCAAAATCCGTCGGGAACTACAACAGTTAGGTAACATATAGTTTTTTTTCCCTTGGATTTTGATGGGAATATACTGATAAACATATTTCCCTGATCAAAGTTTTCTTAGAGAATTTATGCAGTTTTAAATTCTCTAATTTGCATTTTCGTTATAGTTTCCATAAGAATAGATTTTCAATAGATTTCTTTGGTTGTAAATCAGCTTGTTTTCTTGTATTATACATTCTCATCATTATGTTAATTATGAATTAAGATCCCTAAACTTTATGTTAGACCCTATTTATAACCCAATTTTTTTAAAAAAATCATAGTTATTTATATTTAACACTAGATTTGTGATAGAGATCCAAGGTGCCAGAGATATAGAAAAAATTATGGATGGATCATACTTTGCAAATTTACATGAAAACACGCATCAAGACGTAAAGAAATCTTATTAGCTGATGATTACAGTGTTAGTAGTATTATATAACAATAAATTACTTCGTCCGTTCCTAAAAGATCTATATTTTAGAAAAATAATGTTTCAAAAAAACATTTTTTATATTTTTAATGCATAAATTAAATGTAAATTGTTAACTTTAAAAAAAAAATTGTATTTATTAAAATCCTATTGGTGAAAACTTGTGGGAAATAGTTATCAAGGAAAATAATGTATTGGTAACATAAATTTGATAAATTTACTTAATAAGTGTGAAAATCCTAAATTATGCTTATTTTAGGAACGAAGAGAGTAGTATTGAAATAACTGTTTTTAGATATAAATTAATAAAACTCAGTAGCTCAGCATACACACCCCTGATCCATCTATTTTTATATAGTTTTAAGTACAGCACATTTATAGCTGGAAATGTTTTCACTCTACAACCAGAATCTTTCTTTGACAAAGACATCAGAACTCAATTATTCAAACTTAATTAGGTATAAGTCACTGTAATTATGATTATGCACTATAAATTTGACATTGTTTGATTGCTTTCTTATAAATATTGGTTTTAAACGCCGCAAAATATATATCAGTTCTTGTCTCCTTGAAAAGTTAGATTTAGTTTCGTTTTAGTTATGAGCTACTTAAATAACATATTTTCTGTAGGAAAATATATCAAGATTGTTCCTCTATCTCAAAAGTTAATCTATAATTTGGTTAATTCATTTTCTTAAATCCGTTATAATTATTTATCTGGGATATAAAAAAAATATTATCAAATTTTTGGCAATGAAAATGATATGTCATATATACTATTATTTGTGAAGTAAATTTTTGCAACAGAACTCTCACGTTAAGTTAGAGTGGCTAATATCTCTATTACCCTAAATGAAATATTATTATTTTCTAATTTTAAAAAGTTATCTTAGCAATATAAATATATTAAATAAAGGGAATACACGTGAATACATCAAAGTATCTTAGTTTATTATAATGTCATTTTTTTCAGATAACGATCATATATAATTAGCTATTGTTTAGTAAATATATTTTATTAGATAATAATAAGTTATTTCTATTGGCTATACGTAAAAAAATTAAACTAACTGACCTAACTTCATATACATTCTCTGTACTCTATACAAAAAAATCTAAAACGCATATAAACATATATAAAAGTAGATAATATTATATACTCTTCCAAAAATAAGAATTTACCTTAAGTAAAGAAACATACGATTATATAAAGTTTTCACTAAAAATTATTCCGCGCTTCAAAAGCGTGGATCAAAATCTAAAATAAAACGTATAAATATTTAGTGTTAAATTAATCTATACTATTATTTACATATGTATTGTTTAGTAATTATATTTTATTAGATAATAAGAAGTTATTACTATTGTAGTTACCGTATCTTAGGTTATTATAATGTCATTTTTCAGATAATGATCATATATAATTAGCTATGGTTTAGTTATTATATTTTATTAGATAATAAGAAGTTATTACTATTGTAATTACCGTATATATGATCATAATAAGAAGTTATTACTAAACAATAGCTAATTATATATGATCATTACCTGAAAAATGACATTATAATAAACTAAGATACTTTGATGTATTCACGTGTATTCCCTTTATCTAATATATTTATATTGCTAATATAATTTTTTGAAATTAGAATATAATAATATTTCATTAAGGGTAATATCGATATTAGCCGCTCTAATTTTTAACGTAAGAGTTCCGTTGCAAAAATTTCACAAATAATAGTATATAAGAAGTTATTACTATTGTAATTACCGTATATAATAAGATCATGTAACTTTGCTATACGTAAAAAATTAAACTAACTGACCTAACTTCATATACATTCTCTGTACTCTATACAAAAAAAACTCTACAACGCATATTAACATATATAAAAATAAACAATATTATATACTCTTCCAAAAATAAGAATTTACCTAAATAAAGAAACATACGATTATATAAAGTTTTCACTAAAAATTATTATGTGCTTTAAAAGCGTCGATCAAAATCTAAAATAAAACGTATAAATATATAATGTCAAATTAATTATTAAATATTTTTAAAAAAATAACAATTATGATAGCTTTTGAACTGATAACGCATTTACTTATAACTATTTGTATAATTATTATGCTAGTATGTGCAGACACAATATCTAGTACATACATATATATATATGTATGTGTGTGAGAGTGTCTGTAAATTCATTATTGGCGTGGGAAAATTTAGGTGAATTGATCGATTGGTCAACAAGGTTTGGTAACCAAAAATGTTAATCCTCTTTTAATATGCCTTTAGGAGCACGTGGCACAGCCCACAATGGTTACCATAAATACCTACATAATTTATATTTGGTATGTTTCATCAGATAAGCTTCACAAATCTTATCAACGCGTATACTAACCTACTTCTTTAATAAAATAAAGACTGGATTCTACTATTTCTGATCTTCTGATTAAGACAGTTATGAGGACTATATATATTGAACTTCAAATTTAACTTCAAGCTGTTCTAAATAAAACGATATATGAATGGAAGCCATTACACAACATGTTTTATTTATCAACACATATATAAAAATGATATTAATATATCGCTTGTTTCGTTTAAGATAAGCTTCAATTACGAAGTTTCTGCCCACATGTTACGTCTAGATTGCTATAATTATTCTCATCTGCGTATATATGACGACATCATTTAACTTCAATATATAGACTATTCTCAAATTAGATTCTCAAAACTACATGATAATATATATGGAAGTTCAAAAAATATTAGAATGATACGTCCAAGAGCTGACAAAAAAATGATACGACCAAGATTTAAGCCACATATCATGTATAACGTAAGAAAAAATTTCATATCCCCGTTACTCTTTTTTTTCACAGCAAAAAAACTACTCAACTAAAATGCCATCCAATATGAAAGCCAAATCGAAGGTGTGGAATCAACATATAATATAGTGAAGAAGAATTCATCTCGCACCACATGCAACTTTGTACGACATTGTATTTTATGTTTTTGAAATATGTCGAATCTATATAGAGAAGTTGAACGTGAAACTGGTCCAATAATAAAAAAATGTTCTCCATCTATATATAGCAAATGATTAAATACAATTTATACTTGATAATTGGAGGATTTCCCTTTATAGACTGTCCCTAGGAATAGTGATTAGAATAACTACACGGGCCGATTTGCTTTCTAAAAGTAGAAGGTGGACAATCTCTTATATTTAAGAAAAGTTATTTTTGGATTCATCCCCTACAGTGAACTTGTAGGTCACCAAATAATATGATTTATTTATTTTAAATTTGGCATCTTTTAAAAAAGAAAATAAAATATTGCCAAATTATATTACATTTTAAAATAAAAAGAAGTAAAAATAAATAAAATAATACTAATTGTAAAAAACTATATTTTCAAAAAAATTAATACCACAAAAAATACTAAACTCTAAATGTTAAACCGTAAATCCTTTAGTAAACCCTTAGATAAATTTTAAAACTTTGATATTTAAAAAAAAAATACAATCAACAAAAAACTATACCCTTAATCCTAGATCCTTAGGTAAATCCTAAGCATTTGGATAAATCTTAAACTTTAAAAATTAAGATTTATCCAAAGTCTATAATTTTTTTTGAAAATAATTTTTTTTTAGATTAAAAGTCTTGTTTTTTGTGATTAGTATAAACTTTAAAATATATTTTGAAAACAAATTTATTTTTTAGATTAAAAAATCTTGTTTTTTGTGATTAGTATATTTTTTATTAAATTTTTGAAAGTATAATATAATTCGATAATATTTTGTTTTCTTTTTAAAAAAATACTGAATCTTAAATAACATAATCCTATTGGTTGGTGGACCAAGATGTTCATCCTAGTGGGTGAACCCAATAATAAGTCCTTTAAGAATACAAATATATAGTATGTGCTTTTCAAAGACATTGGAAGGAAAACCATTGATTACGTTTTTGAATCTCACCTGCTGCTCTGATACCTAATCATATACTAATTTATTAATTAGTATCCGAAAGAGTAATACACAAGCCAACAGTTTTTGTAAAATACCATCATCTGCAAATTTTCTTTTTGTTATTGTTTAATGGAACCAATGGAGATCTCTCTAAAAGCAAGAATTTTCTACGAATGAAAGTCCGCCAGAGCTAGCTTAGATATTTGGGAGTTTAAAGAGTTCGTGTGAAGAGAAGAATTAGGTTCATCTCGAAAACCGTAAAAGTCTCCAAAATCAAGAATCCTAACTTCGAAAATGATCAAAAGTTTTGCGCCACGTTTGGAGATTGTAATCTCATTGGCAAACCAAGATGAGTCACATAAGCTAGTACTGTCTCAATTACGGCAAAGTTACCGTCCTCATTGGGGGAAAAAACTTTTTTCTCTCCAATTATGTCAATGGAGCCACGACTCCCATCTTAAAAGAATGATTTATGTATTAATTTTATTAAAAAAAATAACCAAACCTAAATCGGAAAACCAGTATGGTACAAATCAAACTGAAAGCTACAAATATGAAAAGAAAAATTGGGACCAAAACCAAACCAGCCGGAGCTAGAACCGCTGTTGCAGTTGTCACATCGGCTAAAGTCGTCGTCCAGCAAAACTCTGAGGAACAAATCGAATGCCCACGCAGCTTTTACTTGAGCTTGTTAAAAAAGCTACAAAAAAGTGCGCCAAGCGAGACCACCAAACTAAAAGCGTAGAGACAATTCATATCGAAGAACAAAAAAACCGGATGCAAACAGAGGGGGGCTTGGGGGTACACATCCCAAACCTGCCCCAAAAAATCCATGTCATGANCCCCCCCCCCCCCCCCCCACACCCAAAGACTACTGCTACAACGGTCGTTGCCTTAGAAACAAAAACCAACATCGCTCAAATCGGTAAAGAACTGCACCTCAAAAAAGGAAGCTCAAAAAGCTCGATCCGTAAAAAAATGAGAAGAAAAGTGGCTCTCTCGCGACTTCAGAGAAGGATCAGACGTTAGAGCGTCAGATGGAGGGAGCATTTTTGTGCCTTTAAGAAAGAGAGAGATAAGAGATGAACATATATCCTGATTTTTATTTTTTTTCAATTTCAACCCTCAATTATGGACATGTCTAGCAACCTAATGTTACTTAAATTTAGCTTATGATAATAATGTGGAAAATACAAACTGTTATAGAAAAATCAAACTCATTTGATAGAGAAAAGTCAAATTAATAGATTTATGAAATTCAAATAAATGATTGTGTAATGATACACTACAGTGTTAAGTATAAATTGGTAAAGAAAAAACAAAATGCATTTGAAGAAGAAAACCAAAATAGTATAAACAGTTATAATTAGAACTTTTAATTTTGCTGTTGTAAATATCTAGTCTCCAATACAAACGAAGAACTCTAGCGAATAGGGGTGTCAAAGTAGGTAAACCATAATTCATTATAAGCTTATAAAATCCATTTTAAAATATATAATCCATTTTAATATATAATGCAATATAGCTTTAAGCTTATACGTGTCATGCATTAAATCAATCCATTTAACAAATGGATTGGATAAATCCATAACTCACTTAAGTTAATGATTTAATGATTTTAATGGTTTATCCATGGACAATAATTTTGTAACTAGTTTAAGACTTGCGCTTTGGGCATAATGAGCATTGTATATAAAAATTATTTTTACGTAGATTATTATTTTTCTAAAGGTTCTTACATATTAGAAAACTAAAAAATAGAAATATATTATAAATAATTGAAAAACAATTAACTATTACATATTTAATTAAAGGGGAAATTACTAAATATGACATAGAACTTGATTTTAACCTCAAACATATACTCAAACTTGAATCAAATAGAAAACTAACATAAAAGTCTTGTGAAATTACAGCCAACCCCTTGTGACCAAACGAAAAAAACAGAAGTCATTTTTACGAATATAACCCCAATAAGTCGTCCAAGTCGTTTGAGATTCTGAAAGTCATCCAGATGACTTTCTTGACAGTCGTCTGGTGTAGTTGATCTTAAACTAATTTATAGATTAAAAATTATATATATTTTGACAAGTAAAAAATTAAAATCATTTTATTATAAACAGTTTTCAATGATGTAAATAAAAATATAATAAAATTGAATAATTTTCAACATAAATGAGTGAAAGTAGTTAATCGTGACATTCTTTGGTTTTACGGTTTGAAGACATATGTTGTAGTATTGTGTGGATTGTTAAGGTTAGATTTTGGAAAGCTTGAATGATTTTTTGAAAAAATATATTTTTACCTTTTTTCGTTTAACTATATTTTTACCTATATTGCTTATTTCAGTGTATAGTAATAACGTTTTAAGTTTAATTTGATTTGTTAAAGTGTTTATTTAGTTAATTTAGTTTAGGGTTATGTTTAGGGTCTAGACTACTTAGTTTTAAGTCGTCTGTTGAATTATTAAAGTTGGACGACTTACATTTAAGTCGTCCAAATATTTCCGCCTAAAATTTTTGAAATAATTATTTTCCCGCTTAAATATTATTTTGTTCAAAAATAGATAAAATTTTGCATAATAATAAATGTTCACTAAACTAAAAATGAAAATCTGAAATGTTTTTTTGAAAAATTAATTTCTTACCTATATATGTTTATTTCTGTGTATAATAAATATTTTTTAAGTTTAATTTGATTTTATTAAGTGTTTAGTTACTTAATTTTGGTTAGGAATTATGTCTAGGGTCCAGACGACTTACATAGTCGTCTGGTGAATGATTTAAACCAGAGGACTTACATGTAAGTCGTCCTAATATTCCCGCCTAAAATTAAAATAAAAAATTTCCCGCTTAAATAACTTAGACCAAACGACTTATTTGTAAGTCGTCTAGGAGGTCTTATATTTTAGGTTTCCGCTAAAAATATTTTAGTTTCCCACTAAATATATTAAAGTCTTCTGGACGACTTACAATTAAATCGTCTAAAGTCGTCTGAATAGAAAATGCTTAACCTAATTAGATTTTTGTATCTTCCTATATAAAGAAACATTTACACATTCTCTGTCCTCCTCTCAAATATCTGCAACCAAAATGTAATTTTCATCATTCAAAAACACTTCAACCTCTCTCTAATCTTTTTGAACTTATAAACACCAAGCATTATACCAATTTATTGTTTTTGTCTCATGTCTTTGTCACTAATTTATTTTGTTTTGCAGGTTTTTCATCACATAGTTTTCATATTTCAATAATTTAAAGGTAAATCTATTAATTTTAGAAAATTATTTTTGTGTGTTTTATAAAGGTAGATTTATCTAATATTCCACTTATTTTCTCTGTTTTAAGTCATTTGAACGTTTATGGATATGCAGGTTTTTCAGATCTGGATTTGGATATGCAGGTTTATCTGATCTGGAAGACTTCTGGGACGACTTACCTGGAAGTCGTCTGGACTTTCTGTAAGTCGTTTGGACTTTATGGAAGTCGTCTGGACTTCATGGAAGTCGTCTGGACTTCTTGGAAGTTGTCTAACGTAGTCTTCTCGCATGTCTCTCCTTTTTATTACATATCTGAGCATTTTAGTAAGTTCTTATGTCTAATTTTTTTTTATTTGGTCACTTCATGTTGTATAAAGTTTTTACTTTTTCCCAAATTAAAACTCTCCAAACCCACTCTAATCTCTTTGACTTGAAAACACCAAACTTTATATGATTTTTTTTCAGTTTTGTGTCATGTCTTTCTCACTAACCTATCTTTTTTTTGCAGGTTTTTCATCACATGGTTCTCATCTTCCACTCATTTAAAGGTAGATCTATAAATTTTAGATATGTATTTTGTATGTTCTATAACGGTAGATTTGTCTAATCTTGCACTCATTTTCTCTATTTTAAGCAATTTGAACGTTTTTGGATATGCAAATTTTTCAGATCTGGATCTAGAAGACTTCTGAGACGACTTACCTGGAAGTCGTTTGGAAGTCGTGTGGACTTCCTGAACTCGTCTGGGCTTCCTGGTAGTCGTTTGGGTCCTGGAAGTCGTCTGGACTTTCTGAAAGTCGTATGGGCTTCCTGGAAGTCTTCTAACTAATTTTCTTCAATATCAAGTGGAGTCTAAGCTTGTCTTTGTAAATGAATGATCTATAATAATTTTGTTTCTTGTATGTTTTGTGATTTGCATGTGTACTCATTTAGTTTTGAATTTTTTTGTATAATTAGTAATAATGTTTCCTAAGATGTAATATATGTGCTAATACTATTTTTACACATTTACAAATAAATGAAATAATATGACTTCATAGCTTTTTTTCTTATATTTGGATCTGCAATAATAAAGTCCAAAGATCTTCTTCTCATCTTAATAAAGAATGTTGGTAGCCTTATATTGATACAACATTTTAAGAAGCATTTTAACCTTTCTTCTAACTCATAACAATAATCATCATTGGTGTCTATAACAATAATACTTAAGAGATGGAACCAAACAATCGTAACTAGTCAAAGCATATCACATTTTCTTACAAGTTTGTGTTGAAAATATAAGTTTTACATATCTTGGAGTTACTTAACACTCTTAAAAATACAAGACTTCCGTAGAAGACCTAAAACTAGCGTAAAAGACTTAAAAACTAGCGTAGAAGACTTCCATGGAAGTCTTTTCTCATTAGCTTGAAACTTTAATTAACATGAATGTTGTTAACCTCATGAATATCATCAATAAAGTTATAAATTTCATTCAGTAGCCCTAATATTGTCTAATGTACATGAGATAACAAGAAACTGTTAAAAAAAGTCTTTATAGTTTTAGAGAAAATATAAGTTTATTAAACATTCATGCAGACGACATCTACGGAAGTTTTCTGGACGACGTCCATAGAGGTCGCTATTTAGGTCATTTTTGCTATTAAATTTTTACAAAGACGATTTCCACATAAGTCATCTCATTAATAGACTTCTCTGGAAATCTTCCTTTGTGAAAAATAAAATTCAAGACGACCTTTGACGACTTTCATAGAAGTCGTCTAAATTAAATAAGTTAGTTTTGCATTTGACCAGAATATGTCAGAAATTTGATTTTTTTCAGACGACTTTCATGGAAATCGTCTCCTAGAAAACTAAAAAAATCAATATTTTACTATAACTAGACGACTTCCACGGAAGATGTTTCAGGTTAGTTTTGCAGTTGGAATATCAAAACAATTTTTTTTCTAGATAACTTCTGTGGAAATCGTCCATGATAACCAAGGTTTGACCAGAATCTCAGA
>OVBX01003518.1:919-13969 GCA_900406325.1 Erucastrum elatum | reverse complement strand
TATTTGCCTCAATTCGTTTTGCTCTCTATTCTTCTCTTATAATTCGCAGCCGTTCACAACACATTTTCTAAATCAAGGTGAGAGATTTCGAAAGATGACATTTTCTTTATTTTAGAGTGAGAGAGAGAGAGAGAGAGAGTGTGTGTGTGTGTGTGAAGACGAGACTTTGCTATGTTTTCATTACAAGACTTGTGTCACAAGCAAACGTGAACTCTTGTCTCTTGGATGAAGAGATTTAAAAAGCAAATTAAAAAAAAATTAAGGGTCGGAAAATCTGAGTGGCTAAGTTTTGTTCTTTCTGTGGAACAAATTGATGAAAACAATATAACAGGCTTTAAAGCTGACAATAATTTGATTGTTCACTAATCCGTACGCTAAGTATCATTGTTTTGATTTTACAAAAAAAAAAAAGTATCATTGTTTTGTTTGTGACTTGAGGCCTGAGGGCGTGTGTTTAGTGTGTTATTATTAAGCTTCTGATCTGGGTCTTCCAAGTGGCGAAAGTCAACAAGATGACGGTGGAGATTACTATATGACTCACGAGGGAGGCGCATGATAGAGCTGCGGCTGAGCTTAGGGACCACCGCCTTTTGGCTCCGTCTCTGTCTCATCATGGTTCTCTTTCACATCACCATATCACTTTTTTCCGAGACTATGGCAAGCAGAATTAAGGCCCATGAATGATAAAACTGAGTTGTACTAGGCCCATATTTTCAAATTTGTCAATTCAAATCCCATAGAACACCAATAAGTCCATTTAGATGACAAATAAGAGGTGTTCAAAAAAAAGATGACAAATAAGAAAACTAATTAACATAGCGTACGAGACAAGAAAGTTAGTACAGAGAGTTACTGAAGCAGATAAGATTTGGTTTTAACCACCGTCTTGAGGTTGTGGAGGAGGAGAAGAACGTGGCTTGGGAATATAAGGATTCGTTGGGTTTCCATGCTCGATAGGACCTGGTTCGATCGAATGTTTTGCTGTCGGAGATGGATCCACTGGATAGTTGTAATCCTCCAAACCTAATTTCATTTCTGCCATTTCACCCACGTAATATTTATCAAAAGTCTTATTTGGATTTTTAAACCTAAAGAGAAAGATGGTGTGCAAAGGCAACAGAAGATTGGACTTTGGTACGGAAGGTTTCTAACAACAAACAAAAGAGAGTAAGAACACACAAAGAAATAAAAAGTTACCAGAAGAAACGAGTGAGACACAGAGGATTATGACAGCCAAAAGTAAGACAAATCCTTGTTTCTTCATCTTCTTGAGAGAGACAACAAAGATAGTTTCTTCTTTTTAAAATAGAGAGAGGGGGATGTGCATGAAATTGGTAGACAAGGAGGAGGGCATGTGGATCACTGTGTCTTGAATGTGAAGTTGTGGGTTAAATCGAGAACAGAGTTATTGCTCACTCTCTCTCTGTTACAGCAGAGAGGAAGCATCTCAATCAGCTCAAAGCTCAATTCATTGGCTATACTTTAATGCTCCTCCACTACTTTTCTTTCACGACACGTATCCCCATTTCCCTATCTGTATTAACAGCAACTTCTCATCGATTGTATTTGATCACCATTGATAAAAACGATGACGAAGAGAAGGGAAAAAAAAGGAACTTAAAAACTCAAAGGAAATCTATAAGAAATTAGAGGGGGAAATGATGGAATAGTGCGGTATTCAATATTTTAACAAAATAGAATAGTTGTGGTTGTGGTTGTTGGTATAAAGAGAATTAATAATATTAATTGTTTAATGGAGTATTAAACTATTAATGATAACAGCATAAAAATGTTGTTAAACGAAATACTAGTACTATAGACAAAAGAACTTAAAAGCCAAAAAAAGTCACTATGTATTGGCGTTATTTCCCCATAAGAAGTTAATGCCATGACGTGACTTGAATTAGCAACATTAATGCTTCTAACATTTCCTACCACTCAAATTCCTTTATCTGTTTCTTTTTTGTCTTTCACGTTTTATTAATTTTGATTACTAATGTTCTCGAACCTTCAAAATGTCTTTTTTTTTTCTGTCTTTAGAACATCTCTTTAAATCATTTTCAATATACAACTCTATATTTTTCTCTAAAATAGAAATTTCTATTATAGAAATAGATTTGCTTTAATGTATACATCTATAATAGAGTTTTTCTATTTTAAAAAAATATAAATGAAATCTAATTTTTTACCTCTTATATTTAAAGATGTAAATAACAAATCTCTATATTTTTTCTATAAATAGATGAACTCTATTATAAAGACATACATTGGAGGAAATACATCTCTATGATAAGATTTTTTTATTTTAGAAAAAAATATAGAGATAAAAATAGAAATGGGTTGGAGATGGTCTTAAATGTTAACTTTTGGTCGGCAAATAACTTTGAATTCATTTCACACTCATATAAATATACCTGCCTAGCCAACTCATACATGTATTCTGTATTTCTGTTGAACTTGTTTTCACTATATTATTCAAAAATTGTGAAAATTAGGCTGAGTAAATCGATTGTGTTTTCTAGTTAACGATTTTGTTTGGGTGTTATGACAATGTCGAGCATTTGCTATATCTTACCTCTCTTTTTGTATAAAGATTTTTATTAGAACTTCAAAGCAAGAAGAAGTTAACAGCCGTTATAGCCCCATAGGCTAACTAGCATTTACCCGTGAAAATAGGACCCATTTAGAATCCCATTTGAAGCCCACGGTATTCTTGCCAGTTAAGTCGATAAAAATAGATGGCCCAAAATGGGAACTGCCGTGTATCCAAACGGAGCCAACGAGGGATGGGAGGTGAATCAATCAAATTATTGAGAGAGAGACGGAAAGAGAAAAATATAAGAACGATAATCAGATTAGACATTGTTGCATGTGAATTAGCCGCGTTATCTAGAGAGCTAGACTAGACATGAAGCATTGCCGTAGCTTGCTACAGTAGTCATACTTACCATACTTACAAAGTTACAATTCATCATTCATAAGTCATACACTGCTCATGGCACCAACTATGTGTAGAGATACGCACATTATCATTCATTGTCATCCCCGTACACACAATTGATTCATACAGCTTCATCCGGGAAATCGGTCAATTCATACATCAACAGAGGGTCATGGTCTCGATCAGTACATCAACTAGACACATGTGCTAAATCATACATCAACACAAGTTTTATTCAAATTTCATACGTCAACTAACAATTTTAGGCTAATTCATACATTGACCGTATATGCGTTAGTTAAATGGTAATCAGTGCTTACGTGGATCTGACGGTGCTTATGTGGATGCCTACGTGGATCTGACGGTGCCTACATAGATTTTACATTTTAAATAATTAATAAAAAATCAATTTAAATCTGCAGATAGGGGAAATCGAACCTGGGTCCAAACAATTCAGAGCAAGTGTGCTCAACCACTGTGCCAAACTAAATTATTGGATATGTCATATATTTTTATATTTATATCTAATATGTTATATTCATACATTTATACTTATATTCTAGTTTCACTAAATAACTAAATTCTAATTACTGTATTTAATTAGCTTAATTATTTTTATTGTATTTTTCTAAAAAATCAAATGACTATTGATATTTATATTAATATAACTATAATTATTTTAAAAAATTATATATATATATATATTTAAATAATTATTGAAAATCACCTAATTAAATAAAAAATAAAAGAAAAATAAAAATATTTTTGAATGGTTTCAAACTATATGTTTTCAAATCTTAAACTTTTTCTAATAACTTTTCAAACTTTTTCAACTTTTTAACAAAAAAAAATCAGATTTTCTTTTTAACTTTCAAAAATGCCTTCTGATTTTAAATTTTTATTTTGATTTTTTTTATTTATTTTTAAACACAATAACAATAACTAAGTTAAATAATCACAATTACTTAGAATTTATATATTTTGTGGAACTAATTCTAGATGACTAAAATGGGATCCCATAACTAGAAATATATGAATAACTAAACATGATTTAAAATGCCTTTAATTTTTATGATTTTTATTTTGAAATTTTGAAATTTTTTAACAAAAAAATTATAAGGTAGTTAAACACAATTACTTAGAATGTATATATTTATTTATTTATTTTGTGAAACTATTTCTTAGATAAGTATAAATATATAAATATAACATATTAGATATAGATATAACAATAAATAATATAACCAATAATCTAATTTAGCATAGTGGTTGTGCGAGCTTGTTTTGAATTGTTTGGACCCGGGTTCGATACCCCCTTTATACAGATTTAAATTATTTTTTTATTAATTATTTAAAATGTAAAATCCACATATACACCATCAGATTCACGTAGGCATCCACATAAGTACTGTCAGATCCACGTAAGCACTAATTTCCATTTGATTAACGGAGATACAGTCAATGTATGGATTGGCCTAAAATTGCTAGTTTGCGTATAAAATTTGAATAAAACTTGTGTTGACATATGATTTATCACATGTGTCTAGTTGATCTACTGAATTAGAACCGCGACCCTCTGTTGATGTATGAATTGACCGATTTCCCTAGCTTCATCCAGACCTCTCCGTTTGAAAGATCCAATATAAAAATGTTAACTAAAGATATGCAACTTTTTTTGTGGTCGATAATATTATTATGGAATTATTATTTGTTGAGACATGTACCAAGAGTTACAAGAGTCAGACAGAACATTAATGGTCCATGGTTTTTAAGTATTAAATTAGATGCCCAAAGTGTCAGTGAGTACTTTTGTCAGTCTTTGAAGTAAATGCTGGCCTATTTATTTTTATTTACCTCGAGTATTGAGTATCTCGTTTTCGTTCTATGTATTCTTTTGTCAGTCTTTGAAGTAAATGCTGGCCAAAAAAGAATTTAACTATTTTGGACTATTCCTTTTTTCTTTATATGTCTATTTTGGCCTATTCATTCACAATCAAGAATTTATTAATTATTCAATAATGTGCGCGGATTTGTTTAGCCTCATTTCATAGACACATTATAAATAAGAATAACTGAGGTTTGTAGTGTTTCAAAAAAAAAAAAAAACTGAGGTTTGTAGAGAGTAAATCAGTAACCAATGTAAAGATATTTATCAGTGAACAATGTAGCACTGATTTTATACCCTCGACTCACATTATATTGTGTTTGTTAATTGCTCTCCTTTTCAAAAAGATTTACATTTTAAAAAATAAATTTACTTAAAAATAAATTTAATACAATTTTAATACGTAAATTAGTAATAAACTGTGATCTTCAAAAACAATAATTATATTTAAAAATAATTATTGAATAAACGTGGTTGGAATAATTAGTTACAAAATAATACATTTAATATGTATGGACGTTTTAAAACATATATTTGTTGGCCAGAAAGAGTATTAGAGTGCATGTCACGATGTATGAAAATTGTTTAAGATAAAACACTACTCCATAATTCAACCTTAAAGTATCCCTCTAAATATAGTTGAAATAATCTAGAAATGTTTAGTCAAAAAAAATGTTTCTTTAGCAAATAATGAGCGTTCTCTCACAATTTCTCTCTAAACTCATAGAAGAGACAATGAGCTACCAAAGAAGGAAGTGTTAAAGTCGAGGCCACTCCATTTTTCTTTTCGACAGCTTTAGAAGAAAAGATTCCACTGATTAGTTGAAGATTCATTTTTGCGATCAGTTGCAGAATGCTCGAGAGTCATAGTCTTTCTTAACCAGAGCCGGCCCTTGGGCCAAGCAGATGAAGCTCATGCTTCCAGCCGTTTTTAAATAACTAAAATATCGGCCACAAATTTATCATAAAGTCTTTGTAGTCTAATGGTTCATTTATGAGAAAACAAATTTCACATAAACATCCTAGGTTCGAATCCTATCAATACCAGCCACATTTTTTTAGTTTGCTTCTAGTCTCTATTATGCTAGGACCGGCTCTGTTCTTAACAGTGCTCGTTCAATCTCATTGCGTCTGTCAACATCAATCTCTATGATTTTTAACCTACATCCTGAACACAACAACGGAAAACACAACTATGCAGAGTCCAATAGAGAAAGCCACCAGCAATTTGTAATGGGCACTTTATTTGTTTTATTTTCAATTAATTTATAGCACTTTGAAATAAAGAAATTCGGTAACATAATCAATGGTTGTCCACTAATTAATCCATTTTAATATTAGTGATTATGATATCCTTTTTAGATTCCATCTTTTGGTTTGCCAACAATCTCACCTTTATTATATCAAACCACACATTTTCTATCCACTTGATTTGTTGCCCTTAGCGTTTACTAAGATGGCGGAAAAACAAATCACTATTTCTTGTCATATACACAAATCAAATGGATATTCTGAAGAAATATTCTCATATCTAATTTGCGCATATAAGGGAGTGGAAAAGATTTTCGCATATAAATCATTCCTAGAGTATTTATCTCTCTTTTCGTTTTGTCTATTTATACGTAAATAAATAAAAGTACCATAAATAAGGATGGGCCTAAAGATCACGATCTAGAACATGGGGGCTACGGAAGAAAGGATGTAAAAATAGTGGGGGTGGGTATAAGAAGAGAGAGAGTGAGAGATAGCATTAATTGAATTTTTCACTTACTTCAGCAACCACTGAGAGATAGAGCGAGGGAATCAAAGGTTCATCTCCTCATAGAAGAAGAAGAAGACTTTGTAAATTCTATTTTACTTTATCCCATCTGCTTCCGTTTCCTTTCTACACCAACACCCACACACTCTCTCTCTCTCTCTACTAATTAAATATTAAAAATTACCTCTTTCGAAAACTGGAATATTTTCATTCAAGAAGAAGAAGAATAAGAAGAAAAGAGAGCTCCTTCACCAGATTACTTCAATCTCCATTGCTATGTCGTTTCTCAAAGCTCTAGCCTTTCTGTTCGTTTTAACCTCGGCTGCTACCGCAGATGCAGAAACCTCGTTTTCCTCTAACGGGTTTGCCAAATCTCCTTCCTTTGACAAGAACATTGCTCTGTTTCGAGACTCCAAGCTCGTCGTCAACGGCGGCGGCTCGTCGATTCAGCTGACCGGCTCAGTGACTCGGAGCGAAGGTCGAGTCATTTACAAGAAACCCATCACACTGTTCCAAGGTACTACTACTAGTTCAGGATCGTTCTCCACTAGTTTCTCCTTCTCCATGTCCTCCAAAGAGATCGGTAGTGTCCTCGCTTTTGTAATGTTTCCAACTGGTTTAGATCTTAGACAGCTGTTTGCTAGAAAGGACAACACTTCCTCTGGTCTAGGTTTCTTGTCGCAGAACGAGGTTGTTGCTGTTGAGTTTGGTGTCTCCAAGAGAGGAAACCGTGTGGGGGTTTTAGTTGGTAGACCCCAATCTGCTAGGATTAGGAATTTATCATCTTTTGGTGGTCGTTTCGATGAAGTGAGTTGCTGGATTGATTACGAGGCGAGTTCTAAGAGAATAGAGGTACGTTTGAGTCGTTCAAATGCCTTGAAGCCGGTAGATCCGTTCGTCTCTTGCTCGGTAGATTTGGGTAAGGTGTGGAAAGATAAGAAGTTCATGGTGGGTTTGACATCTGCTAATGGGAACTCTTCCAAGCCGCATTATCTCCATTCATGGAGTTTTAAGCTGAGACATCCTTCAATGAGTATTCACTCGGAGCCGCTTGATCCAAAAGCAGTTGTTTCCAAGACTGTTAAGGAGGAGGAGGTGAAGACAGTGGAAGTAAAGAGAAAAAGGAAATGTGTTTGGAGAATGCTTGGTGCATTGGTTCTTGGTGCGGTTTGTGGAACTTTAGGTGCTATGTTAGCGTTATATCTTTGGACAATATGCGGCAATAGGCGGTCAATGGCAGTGGTTCCTGAGGAATGTGCTAATGAAAAATCAGATATCGTTGTGATGAAAGCCGCAGGTGTTGTTGATGAAGAATCCAAGAATTAGTTTGGTGTTTTCTCTTAGATTGTTGTGTTTGGTCTTTGTGTTTGTAATGTGTACATTCTTGTGTCCTTCTCCCTCTTCTTCTTCTTTTGTTTTGTTTTGTTTTTTTTTTTTGTTAGTTGAAGGTTCGGTGATTTCACATGTAGAAGAATATTACAATATGTATTAGTTAAGATCTTGAAATCTTGATCAATTCAATTCAATACAGTTGTCTTTCTTTTTTGTTATCTTTTTCAAGTGAAGACAAGAGGAGGCGTGAGTGTATTGAATGAAGAGTTTGTCCAAAAAAAGAAAGCCAATGGTTTCTCGTGAGTTCAACAAAATGCATTTATAATCAGTTGCCCCTTTCAGACACCTTACTCTTGTGTCATTTCTATGTCTTGACTGAGAAGAAAGTGAGAGGAGAGTAACAATGGAATGTGTATTGTCTCCAGTGGTCCCCTTCATCTATTTAGGGATTTAGGGATTTAGTGATTTCAGCAGAGTTTCATTTTTGTTTCAAAATCACCGTGTTAAAAAACTACACAATTTGATATTTTTGGTGCTTAGAAGATTATAATATGTTTTGTTGTTAGTAATAATATGTTTTATTCAATTAGTGAGAACTTGATATATTGTTGGTATATGTTTTACTATTTATAAAAGTTATAATTTTAATTAATTTTTATCAGTGTCAAAGATTATAATATAATATAATTTTATTTTAAAATAAATTTATAATTTTATTAATGGAGAATTTCAAATTTGAAGTTCATCAAACTTTAATAACAAAGTTTTTTTTTTCTTTAGTAACAAAAAACAACTTTGTCTTTAATAACAAAGTTGTTTTTGGAGATGCTTTGAGATATGATTTATATTTCATATTTAATTAGACTGAGACTACAACGTTATCTATATATCTCCAAGTTCCTACAATAATTAGAATTAACTTTTTAATAAACCTAATTACATAAAAAACAAAAAACAAAACAAGAAACTTGTGATTTCCTCGTGTATATTTTGAAAACACCAATTTGCATCCCTCCACCTCCGGTTATCTCAGAAATTGTGCTCGTAAACTTGGTCTTTCAAACCGGTTCAGACCGGTTGGTTCATCAGAAGTGTCACACAAGCAACCTGGAAGAGGGTTTGCATAAAAATTCTCCTCCAACTTGGGACTCAAGCCTGCCTTTCCTGGCTGTCTAAGATACGGAGCTCCTAATCTTTTCCCATGTATTCTCTTAACCTCCGTGGAGAAATCTTCCCAAGACATTAGTCCAGCATCGAGCCGATCAATCAATCTCACAAAGCTTAGCCTGAAGAAAAAAACAACAACCCTAAAATGTCAAGTCTCAAGCGCAAGAAATATAAAGAATTACATTCACGCAAGAAGCTGTACGTACCTATCAGGATTAATCGTTTTTCTAAACCCTTCGAATCTACGGTGACCCTGAACCGCTTTGGCCATGTTTCCATCGTAAGTGTAAGCGAAAACATCGCTTTCGAGTGCTAAGTTGTAATCAAGAGCAGCTAATCTGTTCTGGTAAGGTTTAATAGTGGAAAGCTCTTCCTCAGTAGCTAACGTGGAGTGAAAGAAAACGTTAGGGAACTCTTGGTGGAATGGGTGCATACTGTTTTCGCCGTAGATCTCTCCTGCGACAATGTAGATCTTCGTGGTCGAAGGAAACCCCATTGCCTTGAGGAATACGGCAGCTTCTCGCGGCGTCATGGGGCAATTACCTTCAAGACGCTGTTCTGTACCGTTGATCACTTTTTCTTTCCAGTGCGGAATGCTATACCTCATCTTCTCGAGATCGATTGATTCCTCAGAGGTTAGACCGTGGTTGCATCCGGTAAACGCCAACATATCTTTCTCGTACCTAGAAGAAAAACATTTTTGATTAATGGTATGATTAATAGAGGGAGGGAGAAACAGTGGTAAGCTTGTACCTCAAGTGAAGAGCAAGGTAGGGTTTATTGTTTTCTCTAAGTCTAGAAGAGAGAACTTTACTTAGATTCTCTATCTCTTGAGAGTAACGAAGAGCTTCATAGTTAGCGCGACATCTAAGCTTCTGGATCGAAGGAGGTGGGCTGTTGTTAGCTAGACGAGAATCAGTGTGATTGAATACGATCACCTTATGCTTCTTCAGTAACTTTGCCATAGAGTTTCTGTAATAACTTGCCTGAAAAAACAGAGTTTTTAGTTTAAATTTAAAGAGAAAAAATTATATTTATTTGAGGGTAACCTTGGACCAGGAGACAGGATTCTTTTCAAGAGGCTTGATAGAAGCAAATTCTTGGGGTAAATACTCGACAATATCGACATCCTCTGCTAGTACGTTGATGAAATGTCTCCAGTCGAAAATGTCCTTAAACGTGCTAAAAACATGATATATAGAGAGAGATAGTTAGATCACATTATTATGATCATGATGTTGAAGTAGTGATTAGGATGGGTTACCTAGGATCACTCCAGAAAGATGAATGGTCAAGAAAAGGAAGAACAAGAGCAGCGTTCATTATTTTGGCGATCGCGACCATATCACATATCTGTCAAGAGACAAATAAATGAGTAATTGAGAAAAAATTCTAAAGCCAGAAGACTCGAAGAAGAAGAATGGACTTACACCGGTTCTCATTTGATTCAAACCACCGTTGGCGTGAACAAGAAGGTAACCATTGGTTTTCTTGTTTGGTTCTAAAACAAATACCAATTATTAGGTGTCTTAAGTTAATCCGTTGATTCGATAGGGGTCAAACCAGAAGAAGGAAGAAGTAGTGAACTTACTTTGGTTCTTAGGACGAGCTACGCATTTCTGAAAGTTCATAGTGTCTGGTTGATTCCAAATCTCTGTGATCTGTTACAAAAAAGAAAAAGAAAAGGTACCAATGCCAATATTAGTTCACCGAAGAACGTAACGACAGCGTTTTTGTTTAACGAATCAAACAGAACAGAACAGAAACATAACACATGGGAACTAATATTAGTTCAAAAGCTAAACCTTTTGACTCTGTTTTTGAGCTTACCGGTTTTCTCTCATGGACGAGGACTCGGACGGAACTGGAAGAAGATTCTTCTTCTTTGATGATATTCTCCATGTTACTTCTGCCATGGATCGAAACGACGAACTCGTGTTTCTCCACGTGTCTCCGTCGTCCGACGCCGCCACCGGATAGAGCGACGACGAGGAAGAAAGCCACGACGAGGATCCCTACTAAAGATAGAATCACCCGACCGAGATTGGTGGATGATCTCACGTTCCGAGCCATCGCAGCCGTCCATCGGGATTTGTTCTCCGCCATGAGCATCCACACGAGCCTGATCTTGCGGAGAGAGAGAAACCGGACGAGGTAATTGCGGTGTGGAGATAATCCTCCTCCTCCTCCTACTCCTATGTCACGGCTGCCGGAGAGGCTGCAGCTCGTCGTGGCTTCTTCCTCGTCACCAGGGACGTAAACGACCGCGTTTCCTCCGGTGCTGACTTGGCAATGATCTTCTTGAGAATCAGCCACGCGACGTCTCGTCGTTGTTGTTGTTGTTGTTGGCGCCGCCGTCGGTAGCTGGCTGCTGCTCGACGGGACCGGAACGCGGACTGACATGTAACCGGTGAAAAAACAGAGGATTTTTATAAAACCTTCCCCCCGGAGAAAATTTTAAAATAAATGAAATTTTTTTAGGAACAGAAAATAATAATTGATCAGAGGAGAAAAGGCTTTGGAGTCTCAATGAATCTGCAGTTCTTATTCTTTATATATCTGCGCGATTTGAGGCGGAGCAGACAAACAATTTCTCTCNGACTTGGCAATGATCTTCTTGAGAATCAGCCACGCGACGTCTCGTCGTTGTTGTTGTTGTTGGCGCCGCCGTCGGTAGCTGGCTGCTGCTCGACGGGACCGGAACGCGGACTGACATGTAACCGGTGAAAAAACAGAGAATTTTTATAAAACCTTCCCCCCGGAGAAAATTTTAAAATAAATTAATTTCTTTAGGAACAGAAAATAATAATTGATCAGAGGAGAAAAGGCTTTGGAGTCTCAATGAATCTCCAGTTCTTATTCTTTATATATCTGCGCGATTTGAGGCGGAGCAGGCAAACAATTTGATTCTTCTGTTTTCTCTCTTTCTTGATTATATGTTTATGTATAAACACGGAGGCAGCTATATATATGTGCTTTGTATAGAAAATATATATAGTTAAAAAATCGTTTTTGTTTGTCGAAAATAAACGTTGGTTTGTTTCTACTTTCTTTTTACAGTGTAAATTGTTCGTCGTGTTAATCATATGTATATTTTTCAATAGTTATAATCCTATATCAGAATATTTTCCCTAATTNGTATAAACACGGAGGCAGCTATATATATGTGCTTTGTATAGAAAATATATATAGTTAAAAAAATCGTTTATTTGGTCGAAAATAAACGTTGGTTTGTTTCTACTTTCTTTTTACGGTTTTTATTTTATTTCACATGTAAATTGTTCGTCGTGTTAATCATATGTATATTTTTCAATAGTTATAATCTTATATCAGAATATTTTCCCTAATTATTTATTTAGCATTTTAGTTTATGACTTACGATATATACAAGTCTAGAGATTTGATAAATATTCAGAGTTATACATCGAAATATTTGGTTTTTCTTAACTGTTCATTATGTCTAGAGATATATACTAGTAGTTGATAATTACTGGTTTCTAAGTTTTTCAAAATATCATCTATTTTTTTGTTGAAATTGTATTGAGTAGTAATTAATGGACATGGATAATTAGAAGCAATCGAGCCTCCTANGTTATACATCGAAATATTTGGTTTTTCTTAACTGTTCATTATGTCTAGAGATATATACTAGTTGATAATTACTGGTTTCTAAGTTTTTCAAAATATCATCTATTTTTTTTGTTGAAATTGTATTGAGTAGTAATTAATGGACATGGATAATTAGAAGCAATCCAGCCTCCTGTTTATTTCGTCTTGTTATTGAAAGAGATATGCATATTTTCTTGAACACTCAAAGAGATGTATATGCATAAGTTAATTGTTTGCACGTCTTAAAAAATAGCGTAGTTATTAATTTGATAAAATCTAGTTTGTAGTGTTTAGCTTTTTTTAACTAATAAACAAATTTCGTTGTAAATATAGCAACACTGCGTTGTGTTCACAGTC
>OVBX01003517.1:0-11027 GCA_900406325.1 Erucastrum elatum | reverse complement strand
AGCTATTTTCTCAAGTTAATAATAAGAGAGCAATTCTTATTTTGAATCTTTGAGTTCTATAGTGGAAAAGGATGGTTTCAGTGATTCAGATATATCAGTGGAGGAACAACTCCTCTACCTTCCAGCTGAACCGATCCCGGATATGAATGAGCAGCAAGAGGAGATAAAAATTAATCGAAGCTGCATCTCCTGCTTCCGAAGAGGCTGCTCAGAATGGACATGTGGCAGCTGAGCATACACTAGTCCACTAGGAGGTAAGAAAGATCTTTTAACAGCTTCGTATGAAAAAAGTCTTTCTGAATAAATGCCACAGATAATATGCGTTTGGCTCTCTTCTGTTGTAGAAGAAATGCTAGGAAAGAGAAAAGTGGAAACCATCAGAGGAAGCCATGGAGTTGCTAGGAGAAGAAGTCAAAGCCATCAAAAGTATCAAAGGACCAGTATCTCCATTTTCCATATGATTCATGACTACTTTCCGTATCCTTCATCTTTTCTTTTTAAAATCAGCAAGACACCAGCGATAGAGATAGATGTACATATATTAGCTTTTTGGTCAAAAATCTACATAATTTAAAACAAGAAAATAGACATTAGAAAATAGAAACCTATACATAACTTAGAGAAATTTGAAGACCAACATACATAAGACTGTTTTAGAAAAAATCAAGGACTAGATTTTTCTAGCAAATCTTGCAAATTTCTAGAGTTAAAACATATCTTACAGATACAACTTAATTTAATGTATGACATTTACAACTAGAAATAAAAATTTTAAACTTAAATAAAATATTAAAAATATAAAAGATACAAAGAAAAACATACAAAAACACAAACCTGCGTCATGGGGTTTCATCTAGTTCATTTTAAAATATTACTGAATAGAACTTAAAGGTTTGGTTCGGTTCAATTCATTACCCGGTAAGTTTAATTTTTGAAAATTATTCCAATTTTTGAAAAAGTTGAATAGTTTTAGCTAAATTCAGTTCAATTTGGTTATTTTGGTGAGTGCAATTCGAATTAGTGCACTTTGGTAGTTAAAACATTTTTTAAAGAAGACCTGAACAACTAGTTTTCCTAAAGAAGTTATTATACTAAAACTGAAAACGATATTTTAAGTGAATCAGAATTAAAACCAACAAAATTAGTTTGATTCTGGTCAAAATCCCAAATCCCATGGGAGAACTTACTCGTATTCGTCCTCCCGAAACCAAAAGTAAATAAATGGTGAGTGTTGACATTATGTTTCAACTAGAACTCTCACTGATGATAAAATGAATCATAACAAGGTTGCTTCTTTGTGTTCTCCATCAGTTGTTGATCTATACACATCTGCAAGTTTATTTTCCTTTTTCTTTTGTTCATTTCCTTACTGATATTTATTGAAGATTCATTCTAATCATTTGACATTAATTTCAGGCTGTTATGGTGACAGAGAAATGGAATCTTATGGTATACGAATTTTCTTGATGGTTTTGGTACTGTGTTAATGTGCTAGAGGGTGGTTATCAATTGCTCTGAATCAATACAAACAAGCAAAAAAGGGTAAAAGTCTAGATTTCTATTTTTTATTTAGTTTTTCTTATTTTCACATCAGTTTTGATGAGTTATTTTCTCTTCATAACAAGTTCAAATTACTTTGAGAAGTGGAGTTCAGATAATAAGAAATGTCGAGTTTCATGACCAATGGGTTGTTTGCATTGAGGGAAATGAACATCATTCAAAGTCCATCACCAAGGGAATTGTAAGATAAACAAAATTCAATATTGTTTACAATCTAATTATTTATTATTGCAATTCTACTAACCTTTTTTATTTGTTTTCTATTTCAGTCATGTGAATCGCACACTATCTGACAGACTCTAGAGTTTATATACAAAAAAATTGTCTAGTTTGTGAGGTAATTAATATACATTTATATTTTGTTTGTTTGTTTCTATTTTGATTTCACGAACGCAAAGTTTCTTACTGTGCTTTTTTAATCTATAGGTTTTTTTAGATCCTGAAGGAAAGTTTCAACTACTCAAAAATAATTCATGTACAACGGATGCACAACAAACATGCCGACAGTTGGCATGCAGTGCTCAAAAGCAATTGTTGCTCATCATCCACATGAAGATAGAGTTACCATCATGGTTTGCAGAGTTTTAGTTGAATCTATTTATGTTGCTCACAAAAAATATCTGTAGGTTTATTGTGGATCTCCACTTTTCGATTTAGAGGGGAAGTTAATTGGTTTTATGACCTATGAACACACCAGTACTCCTGGAGTTAGACTTGCAGTTCCTATTGATGTCTTGTTTGGTATTATGGAGAAAAAAATTTCATTCGGTGAAAAAAGTTAGTAGAAAAAGCACTGATAGTTGAAATATATTGGGAAACTAACATCTTTCGTAAACTTCTTATGCGTTTAATCCCTTAATGTTTTAAAAGGATAGTTGAAATATTTTGGTAGATATTGACATATTTTGTAATCTTTCTATGCGTTGATATATGTTGGCAGGAATTGATCTCCTTTCTAAGGGAGAGTTATTGGAAGAGTAATTTATGTAGACTTTGTTGATTTCAAAAGTTGACAGATTTTAAAAGAATTGAAAATTTTCAACAAAATTTAACAAACATGTGCATCTATATTTATAGAATCCATACAACTCTCATACACTCGTGAATTTTCACATTCATATTAAATTTTCTTATTTTTATATTAAATAATTATGTAAGAATATTCTTCTAGAAAATTTCCATGAAATTAGTATATGAATGATGTGTTAAGAACATAAATGTGAATATAACATTGAGATATGTCAATAAAACAGTTTATATGGTATCAGATTTTAATAGATATGTTACATCTATATTGAAAAATCTTGGTTTGTCATTTTAAATGTGATATAGTATCATTGTTCCATCTAGTTTTTATATACCTGTGATTTCTTTGGCATAATATATATATGTAAGAAACTATTGTTTCAATAACACAAGAGTTTGAGAGAATTTCAAAATGTGAAAATACTCAACTTATTGAATAACAAAATATTCTAAAGTGACTTACAAAATCATTACACTAATAACTAAAATTTAAAAAGAATTTAAAAATCATCATACCAATAACAGAATATTTGATTAAGGGGNGGGGGGGGGGGGGGGTTAGTGGAAGTAGTATTTTTGTAGAGTTGGTTGATTCTAAAAATCAAAAGATTTGTTAAATTTATAAAGACTTCTAAAGAGTTATTCATATTCTAAAAGTTTATGAAAATTATCTAGTTCAATGATTTTAAGAATCTCAAAGAAATGTGCAAGATTCTTGAAGTTTTGTTTTATAAGTAAAATTGAGTTGAATCTATTTTCCAATAACACTAGATTTGATAGAAATTTAGAATCATTAAAAACCAAACATTTTGAATAACAAGAGATTTTGTAAGTCATTAACCAATAGAATTCGATTTTATTAAAATTCTTAAAATTCACAAACCAATAACAATAGAATTTGAGAATTTAAACAATCACTACAAATTCATATCCCACGAAGACTTTAAAACTCGTTAAACCAATAACAACAGAATTCATATTCTTCAATTCTCAAAAAATCACTCTCCCACTAACCCCTAAGAATATTTCCAATGTTAAAATTACATTTTCTCTAAAATGGTGAAACTGAAACAAGAGGAAATAGACAAAGGAAACCATCAGAGAAAGCCATGGAATTGCAGGTGAAGAAGGCAAAGCCATCAAAAGATTGAAAGGACCAGGTGCGTCCAATTGTTCCATTTTCCATGTGATTCATGACTCCTTTCCGTATCCTTCCTCGTTTCTTTTAATCAGTTTGGAAACGGGATCATGAATGTAAAATCAGCTAGACACCATTTGCAGGTTAAGATAGGGAACACAAACATCTCTGATTGATTAACTTTGAATGATCATTATCACATAAGCAGAGAACTATTGGTCATAGTCATAGCAGCTACATACTACATTTTCCTTTACACCCAACAATGGATACAAACCAGATACTGCATCTTTGTCTATATATATAAGAAGTCCGGACTGTCTATATATATAAGAATTGTGGGATAAATTTGTCACTGAGGGCCGTCAGAGGATTGAATCTTTCTTTGGTTCCAGTGAAGACCGTCGTGAATGCTGCGAAGGAAGTCATTAGTGGATTCAACCTGGCAAGCCGTTGAGACAGGCCAGGGTGCCATGCTACAGACTAATGCATCCCCTGCTTCAAGCTGTTTCCGGCCTTTCCCATCAAACGACACCCATGCTGAGCTTCTGCTGTTGAATGGCACCTGCACTCTCACTGTCACATGGTCCGGGAGTATCAGTGGGCGGAAAGACAGAGAATGCGGACAGATTGGTGTGAACAAGATACCAGGAACCTGCAAAAATTAACATCAAGTTTAGTAGCTGTTGTGGCCTTGTTCATGAGGATGAGGATCATAAGGGGCATGTATTACCTGTGGATGGACCATTGATCCACCAGCTGCAAGTGAGTAAGCCGTGCTACCAGATGTTGTAGAGAGTATTAGTCCATCGCCTTGCACACATGTGACAAACGAGTTGTCGCAGTAGCATTCGAGGTTTGTGAGGTAAGAAGATATTCCGCGGTCGATGGTGACTTCATTCAGAACGAGCATATTCTCCTCTGTCTCGTAGTCATGCCTTGCCTTATCTCTAACAATGTGGCACTGCAGCCTGTGTCGTAGTGTTATACTGATTGGACCCCTCAAAACCGATTCAAGACAATCTCGGTATTGTTCGCTGTCTAGGATCATAAGAGAGTTAAAGAAAAAGTTCCAGTGATATCAGATAATGCTGCAAAATATAACTGAAGCTTATAAAAAGCTGCTAAAAGGATACGGAAAGGAGTCATGAATCCAAGAGATCCCATAGAAAATGGAACAATTGGAGGCACTGGTCCTTTGAACATCGATGCTGCCTGCAACAGTTAAGATATTCCATGTTAGAGGATAGTGTTTGTGTGTGTGTGTTTACTATATAAAGGAAGAGACAGATGTGACATTACCCATAGAACTGTACCATCCCCACCAAGAGTTATGACAAGGTCAACCTTTGGGTGTAGAAGTGAAATTTCTTTGTCTGCATAAACAAGTGATCAATTAGCTTTTCATCATATACAGAGAAAAATCACACAAAAAAGGAAGAGATATATCTTACCATCTTCCCAAGTTTGAACAAAGTCGAAGGAACTTGATTCGGATAAAAGTTCTGCCTTCACTCGTGGTTCCACGTAAACATTTAGTCCTTTATGATCTCTCAACCATCTGAAGTGGAGACAAAATCAAAATATGACTTTACTTCATCATAACAAACACTTTTTACCTCTCAATTCAGAGAAAACTACTGAATCTAGTCCTCATGGTTTGTGTAAAATGGTTACAGCGATATCTTCTCTTGAAAGAGAGGTTAAAGAAAATACTGACCTGACCATTTCCACAGAAAGAACTCGTACAGAAGTTGAGTTAGGTTTAGTGAAGATAATAACAGTTTGTGGATTGCTCTCCCATGTCAGTGAAATCTGAATTATAACAAGTTGTGTTAGTCTACATACTGAACAACTGGGAGTTGAGAACAAAAGTAACTGTTTGTAAAATTCAGAGAGTGAAAACAGCAGAAAGGATAAAGAAAAGGAAACAATACTCCTCCGTACCTGTTTACTACTGCGGTCTGCTGTAGTGATATTCCCGCTCTCAAAAGAGACGATTTCCTTTTTGTGCTGATCATTAACCTGCCCCTTGCATCCCCATGAAAGCTTAAATGATGCCTGCATCCACGTTCAACAGACTTTGAAATTGTAATACACGTTACATGCAAATTCAAAGTCCATGGCTTCTTAATCTTGCAGGCAATATTTAAATGCAACACAATATTGGGATCCAGCAAATTGTGAGAATACTTAACGAGCTCTAAAACAACAAATATTCATCTCAACTACTGATCATGATTATTGACTTGTCAATAGCAGCAACACCTGGACCTAAAACAATGATATTTACCTTTCGCTTTAATTTGTTGTTACAGCCATTAGGACTGTTAGGTTCACAATCTTGAAGCACTTCATGAGCGCAAATACGCTCCAAGGAACACCTTCCTGATTTCCCATTTTCCTCAACATGAAGCCTCCTCGGAGACTTGGCTGATTGATCCATCATCCAATTGCTATTATTAGATTCATCTGTACACACTCCATTCGAGGTTGCTGTGATAAAAACCACAAAGCTATGTTATTCAAACATACACACAGCCATTCAAACCAGAACAGCCTTGAACTTCACTTAAAATTGGATATACAGTAAAATCATTTAGCAGAAATTTTAGAAAAACCTTTATGCAGCAACACGAGGTTCTTGGACCTCTCCAACTCATATCTTCGTTTCCATTCAGCAGCTTCAGCTTGAGCCAATGCCTTTCCTTCAGAAGATCCTCTTAAAGCCTTTGCAACAGCTACAAAATATGCAAGAACGTAAGTCCAATGGAGAAAGAAAACACACAAAGCATGAAGCTTTTAACAGCTTGGGGAAACATGATCCACAGCTTACTTACTTCTTAAAGCCTCAGAGAACTCAATGAGATGATCATCATTAGCCTGCATAGGAGTCTGCTGAATAAGAAACTCCTGAACAGCTTTCTCTGATTGAGCTAGTGAAGAAAGATCACCGAAACCATTTTCTTGGTTTGACCGCAAATTGTTCGAATCTCCTCCGTTTCCAAATGAGTCCTGCCAAGAAGAGAAAAAAAAAAGTCAACAAAGAAGTTAAACAATGTTCTGTTCCAAAAACACGAGCTTCTTTGAAGATAGACATAACCATATAATTTCATCGCTACGGGGGCGCTCAATAAAAATTAAATAAAGCCTCTCCCCATTCTCAATTTCCGGCCGATCATAAATCCCCAAAAGAGAGCTTTTTTTCATCAAAGCGCAACAAATTTTTAATTTACAAAAAAAAAAATCCCAAATTTAAGATGAAAAATAAACAGCAGAGAAAGAGCGAAGAAACACACGCAGAGCAGAACGTATTGTAATAGTACAAGAAGAAAGCAGACAAGGTGAGATTTTTACAGTGTGATTGAGCTTGTAGGTCGACATTGAACTCTACGATCCAATACGATATAGAGATGGAAGTGCGGTCACACGACGAAGAAGACTTAAGAAGAAGCTTATGAATTTCTCTTCTGGAGACAGGCAGCTTTATATATATTTGAGAAAATGGGAACAAAGGAAGGAAGAGTCGTAAGAATATTCCAACTTTTTGGTGAAACCAAACAGTCGTTGCTTTGAATTTAACGACCGCGGATCACATATTTGACCCCTAACATAAAAAAGTCAACACCAAATAAACCCAGAGATTAAATTATTAAAAAACAAAATACCATCTCTGATTCTCCTTTCGCTTTTTACCTTTTTTCATGCACATACAAGTTTGACAATTACTTTTTTAACCTTTACCCTCTCATCCTTTTCTTTTCATTTGGTTACTAACTTACTAGATCAGGGTCATACCATAAATAAGTCGAGACTTTCAAGATTTTCCAGAGCGTGGCCTGCTAGTGGACAAGATTATGTTTGATTGTAAAAGATTAGTGAATAACCTGAGAAAGTCCAGAGCTGTTGCTATCTTAGTCCTATCTAATAAAAATGAAATAAAATGTGATGGAAAGAATAATACGATAATAAACAACTTTATATTTTGTTGCTCCTATATGTTTTAATAACTATATACAAGTTTCCATGTATGTATTTCGATTAAGTTATATGATTCTTGTTGATTGCCGTCCCAATGATTAAGATTTTGATTTTGTATCATTATCTTTATGGATTAATTTATCAACTAATCATTACGTAGCTTATCATATAATATACTGATACTGATCGAATTTCGATACTGTTTTTAATTTTTATACTTATACAACTATTAGTTTCTTGTTCTAACCTCATCTCTGCAATATTCAGATGTTTACATGTTTGAACACCATCTATTAAAAAAATATAGAATAAGAACTTTTCCAACCATTATAATATATATTTTAAAAAATTTCATGTAAATATATAGTCTCATTATAAATTAATAATTTATCTATATGTATTCTTTTTATATAAGTGTGAACCAAATATTATATTGTTTGTTTTATAATTACAATGAAAATACCTCTATTATTTTTAATATTTCAGTTTCTTTCGATAATATTTTATAATATTATATCAAAAATCAAATAATAGTTCTATAAAATATTAAATATATACCAAAAATAATAAAATAATATAAGTCCAATTTCAAAAATTGAAATAACATATATACTATAAAATCAAATATTTTCTTATTATATAAATAAAAATATTCAAAAAAATAAAATCTAGGCTCCTAACAACGCGTGGCTGCTCTAGAGGACTTTGATATTTCAATCTCACAGCGGTGTTCGGTCGTGGGGTTTTCCCACTACACAAGTCCACGCTTATAGTGCGTCAAAATTAGGACACGTGCATATATGTGAACCATGACTCCAATAAATGTGTTTAGATTTGATATTTGCAAAGCTACTTTTTTAGAAAATGGAGTTTTTGACTTGGACGGCAATTATCTGTTTCGTGGAAATAATATTGATTTGACCACTTTTTCACTTCGTAATTACACGTGGAGTGTGACTGTATGGTATTAATAGGGTTAACTTTTTGGTGGAAAAGTTTGTTACGCTCATTTCAGCTTATAATTTGCCAGTCAGGTAAAAATACATTTTATCATTATTACGTTAGATACTGTTTAACCAAAGGTAAATATACCATTATGTTCTTTCAGAGAAATAACAATTAGCGCTGACTTTTGTTTTATTATTTATGTTTTTTAATATTCCCTCTGTTTTTATATGTAAGTAGTTTTGGTTAAAAGTGATAATATTAAGAAAATTGTTACTTTTGAGAATAGAGCATTTAATATATAAATTCAACCAATAACAAAAATGCATAGATTATTTGATTGGTTATACAATATATAATAAATGTAAAAGTTGCTTTGGATTATGTAAACATCATATATTATGAAACAAAGTTTTTTGGCTAAAACTACCTACATATAAAAACAGAAGGAGTATTATGTTTCCCTCTCACTTACATTAAAAGTTTTACTCTAATTTACTCCACATTTATTACTCTCATTTACTCTAATATTTGCCAATCATACTCGTGAAGTCACTCCTCGCTGGAGACATATTTTATAGGATGAAAAAGACCTTAATGCCCTCTAACTAAAGAAAGAATCAACTTCCACCATCTTGTTGAGTAAACCAAACTAAAGAATATATATGTCATCTTTCGTCTCGGTTTCTACTTTACCCTTTTGAAATTAGTGGGGCCCCTCTCTTTAATATATGTTCTCTCAGCCATCCAAATTCATTTTTCTAGAAAAATTTTCCGACAATTTTTTTTGAAACTCTAATTACAGATTCCCAAATTGATAAAACTTAGTCAAAACTTCTTTCATTATCTTCTTCTCTCTTTGCTTCAGAGAGTGGATGAGCTCGAGTTTTGACGTCGGTTAGCTCAGGGACCCATCATGGATGAGCTCGGGGGTAGATGTATTGGTGTTTTAGAGAATGGATGAACTTGGGATTCAGTGTGGGTAAGACTGGAATTTGTTGTGGTTAACCTTGGCTTAGCTGCGATGGAGTTTCAAAGAATGGATGAGTTTGGGATTCACCGTGGGTGAGCTCGAAATCAGTTGTGGTTGAGTTCAGGATCCGACATGGATGAGTTTGGAATCAGTTGTGGGTGAGTTCGAGATCTGCCGTGATTGGGTTTCAGAGAGTGGATGAACTCCAAGGTTGTGTATCTCTGATTTGATTGGCCCACGCAACCTTGACGATAACATCTTGTTGTTCATGGATGATAATCAAGAGATGTGGATATTATCTTGTCCACAAAGTTTAATTAAATACATATGTGTTCATTTACTTGTTGTGTTCTCGTCTATAACTCATTCTAATAACATGTGTTTGTCCACAACTTAAATTCCACTATTTATGTATCCAGAATGTTTTTCTCTCGATATAATGTTCGTTTATCCATGTAATGTTTATCCATTTTTTCCATCTACAAATCTGAGCACCATAACATTCTCACATGGACACAAAGCATCCATAACCATGGAACATGATAGCATCCACAACCATGTCACTTGCTAAACTTTAACGTGAACTGTCGGATTAACATTTTCTTACAATCTTGTGGTTTTTATAAAAGTCTAACTATCGAGAAAACTAATGTAATAAATGTCTAAAGGATGTTGACAAAAAATATGTCTAAAAGCTAACCGAACAAAAACAACGATAACAATATTTTAACTTTTTGTTTTGACTCAGTAAGGGTAAGATAGTCCAAAAACTCTCTCAAATTCTGTGAATGTATTCTACAAGTGAGAAGTGATCTATAATGCAAACAAAACTCAAAAAGTGGCCTATTACCTAATCAACTCAATAATATTAATCAACTTGACTTTTTAATCTCCTTTTCTTATTCTTCTTAAGGCTCCGAATGATAACTGCAGTTTGAGCGGTGCAGAATAAGCGGTTCAAATGCGGTGCGGTTTTAACAGTTATAAAAATATATAGATATATGATATATGTAGAAGTTTTTGTTATTGTTAATTGCGGTGTGGGGTATGACACCGTTTATCATTCGGAACCTTAGTCCTTTTGTTTGCAAATATGTTATTTTCTTAAAGAGTAGACTATTTGACAAAAGAAAAGGTCTACCTACTATAGTGTTTTTGAATTTCAAAAAGTCCCTCTGAATTTCCTGACAACAAATAATGTATGTCGTATTATACCATTTATTGTCTCTATGGAAAGTTTACATTTTAGCGAATTTATTGATTACGATATTGCCTTCTAGTAGCATTTGTATTCTTGTTCGTACTTTAACTATCGACTAGGATAAGACCTGCGCCTTGCGCAAGATGAAATATTTATTAAAATTTTATATTTTTATATTGTAAAATCTGATTATTTCTGCGGAT
>OVBX01003515.1:0-16695 GCA_900406325.1 Erucastrum elatum | reverse complement strand
TCTAACATAGCGTTTCAATTAATACAAACGCTATCTTTAAAACCCGCGTATATCAAACATATCACAATTGAAAAAAACGCTATTCCGGTATGCTATTAAAACCCATTTTTCTTGTAGTGTGTGTTATACCAAAAATATTTACATAAGTTTATTTATTACTATAATATTCATAATTTCTAGTGTGACACACCAAGAATTTTAATCATAAATACCCAAAACAAGAATTTATATATTAGCATACTAATATATCTTAATTAATCAGGTTTTTCAGTTTATATGCCAGATTATATCCATATACTAAAGGTTTCTTAAAATAATATATGTTCAGCTCATTTGATACTATCAAATCCTAACTATAAAACGTCCAGTTATAAAAAAAAATCGCGTGAGTCTCTCTCCTCTCTCTAGTAAGAGAAAATTCTCTCTTATTCACTCATCCTTATCTTTCACAAGAGAACATTTTCTAGAGGAAGAGACTATCTTTTGGTGTAATATATAACCTTTCGATCTTTAGATTGATCTTGTTTTTTCGCGTTAGGCAACTTTCAGNGGGATTTCGGTTTGAAATCTCTAGAGACCTGCTACTTGAATAATATGAATTTAATCAAATCTTGTTCAAGGCTTCCTAGAAGATGAATTTAATCAAATCTTATAAGGTTAAAAGCCAAAGCTAATTTTATTAATTCTGAAAAGTGTATCCTTACAAAAGCCATAAGAGAGTTCCTTATATAGGAATCCTAAACCGTCATTAGAAATCCATAACCTAATAGAAAAGGCAAAACATAAACCCTAAGATAAAAAGGAAATACGTAAAAAGGAAACTTGTAGTTTAAGTAACTAAGATGCTGCTGCATCAGGTCTCCCGGGGTGAAGAGGATTCGACCGCGAATCAGACAGCTGTTCTGGCGGAAAGTAGCGAGACAAGTACTTGACGTTGAAAACATCAGAAGTTGTAATGTCATCTGGAAGTCGGAGACGATAAGCATTGTCATAAATACGCTCAAGAACCTCCAAAGGACCTATCTTCTTAGCCTTTAGCTTGTTATACGAACGTGCTGGCATGCGATCTCGAGTATGAACGGCCCATACAAGATCACCTACCTCAAAGACGAGACGTCGACGATGGGAGTCTGCTGCAGCCTTATATTTTTGCACTGACGCCTCCAAATTTGATGTAGCTTGCTCATGTGTTTGGACCAGTTGTTCCATGAATGCTTCTGCTCCTCCATGAAGACGAGTACGATCGGGTAAGGTGGAGAGATCCGGCGGAGCACGAGGAACGATCCCATAAATGATCTGAAAAGGACTGAACTTCGAGCTTCAGTTAACTGCATGGTTATGGGCAAACTCTGCTTGGGGAAGCTTAGAATCCCACGATTTGGTAGAAGTCCCGACCAAATTTCTTAACAAGTTGCCGAGAGAGCGATTCGTAACCTCCGTTTGGCCATCAGTTTGAGGGTGATACGCAGAGCTCATATCAAGGCTCGTATCGAGAAGTTTCCACAAAGATCGTCAAAAGTGACCAAGAAAACGAGAATCTCGATCAGAAACAATGGATAATGGCAAGCCATGAAGCCTATACACCTCCCGAAAGAACAAAGTGGCAACCTGAACTGCAATCAAGGATCAAAACCTGGCTCTGATACCACCTGATGGAGCGGAAGCAACGATAAATACAACTCAACCAAGGGGTTATGAAACCACGCTTGGGACCTGCCAGCTCAACCAAGGGATTCTAGGGAATCCTCACTTGAGACCTGCTTATTGATTGATGAATCTAATCAAATCAAAATAAGAGATAAAGAATACAATTTTCCCAGAAACCAAAGCTCTTTATTAATCAAATCAAAACTGCATACAACTATAGGTTTCAATGCCTATTTATAATAAATTTTTAAATCTATGAAAACCCTAATCTTAATTAAAATAAGAAAACCATTAAAATATAGAAAATACAAATAAATAGTAATTATCTATGAAAACTAATGAATAATAAAGATATTTGGATAATTTCCAAATATCTTGTTGCATCAGTTGTGCTTTTCAAACCAAACAAAAAGTTGTTCTTCAACTTCTTCATCTTCTATTTCTGGTTTGGTTTGACTATAATAAAGTTCCGATTTTGTTTAATCGGATTTTAGCTTTCTGATGCTCCTATGTGCTTTTTTCAAATCCCAACGATATTGAAATCAATCGATTTTGCTGGTTATGCCTTTCTTCTTCTAAACAAGCATAAATATTGCTCGGGCTAGTTATAGCGGCCATTGATATGGGCCATATGGCCATAGAGCTAAGTAGCTTTTAGGAAGTTTGAATGGATGGTTGATTTTATTTTGATCAAATTGAGTTTGGTTTAAGTAAAGTTGGGGCTTTTCCGGTGAAAAGCGTCCTGACAAAGACCTTAACTTCAATTGTATCGAAGTTAATCTGTAATTAAATGTTCCAGCAATCTCTGTTTTGGCTTTAATATCTTTGGTTGAACGGAGGAGCATCTGTTACATTACACGAAGCTGATAGAATTTCCAACTTCACGGAAGAGAGCATCGTCGACGGAAGAAGCCTTTCACCGGAGAGATTCTGCCGCCGGCGTCAGAAGCATCAGTTGATGAGGTGTCCCGTGAGGTGTCCAAAGACAACCGCATAAACACCACGTGTCTACGAAGTCTTATCCTTTTCCTGCATGTATTAGACATATGAATCTTCTTGATTTGTTAGGGAAATTGGGTTGGCAAAAATGATGTAATGGACTCAAACTTCGTGTAATATTTAGCCTTTGGGCTTTAATAACAAAGTCGACAAAAAAAATCCTAACTTTTTTTTAGTTTCGGCTTGGTATATTATTTCCAAACTATTCTTCACTTTCACGATATCTCTCTCTTTCCAATTTTCCCACTTAAATATTGGATACATACTCATTGAAACTCTTTGAAGATGTCCTTATTGCAAGGAAGTGTACGTATGATCTTTTCATGTTCAGGTCCACAATTTTGAAATATTTCGGGACCACGATATTAGGCACGATAACTTCTGAACGGATCCTTAAATCGGGATACATATTTGACGAAGTTTTATCATTTTATGATAAGTCCAAAATACACAAGAAACAGGAAAATCGAAACTTTATCCTAACAGGAAGTTTGATACTAAAATCTAAACACTTTACATCTAAAAAAACATAATAACCATGTTGTGATATTTTTTCTGATAGAAACAAACGAGAACGTAGCGTGAAAAATGGAAACTTATGCTCAAATCTTTTTAGTTTTCAGCATTGGCACGATCATCATTATACTCGTTTCTTCATGTGGCGACGGTAGCACTAGTCGTCCCACAGGATTACCTGCCGAGACAATAGAACAAACTCCGCAGCCTCAACAAGACATTGAAACTGGACAGAGGAAAGTCCTAATATTCAAAGATATCGAACAAGAAGGAGGCGGTAAACAATTTTGTTCAATTTGTTTGGAAGAGTACAAGGATGATCATGAGATTATGCATTTAAACAAGTGTGGACATATTTTTCATCGTTATTGCATTGAGTCTTGGATTGCACGTCGCCGGAGCTGTCCAAATTGTCGTCGTTCTGTTGATCTGAATTCTTGATTTTTTTGGTCTTGAAATTATAATCCTTTTAGTAGTCTACTAGGTAATATTACAAGGTTGGTTACGCATTGAAGAGTAGAATATCACTATTTTTATACTAATCAAATTTTGTCAAAGGTTTCACATTCGAATTCAAGCTGACTTTGAAACCAAGTTTTTTTTTGTATTTATGTTCCTAAGTTTGTTTATTAGGATATAAATACTCTTTTATTATTGTTCTTCTTTCCCCTGATTCAGGCCTTTTTCCTTATGCTATACATTTATGGATATTGAGACTTGAGAGTGGTGATCAAATGTGAGTGCCCATAGGAGATGCTATCCGCAACAATTTCAAGCTTAGATAGATTGATGGGATGCCACCACCACCATGTGATGCTTTGCTTTATTATATGCGTTTTTAAAGACTGTGTGTGGTGAATGAGAAATCACAGGTCCCTCAAAGGATAACATATAGCGTAGTTACCGTTTCTCCGAATCAGAGGATGTATCATATAATAAACAACAGGTACATATTACAGACAGAGCCTAATATTTTGATGGCTTATTCACACGTAAATATAAAATATATTGATATGAAAACACATCAAAAGCTATTAGATGAAATCAAACTGAACTTTTACGGATCAGTAGTGCATCGACATGGGCAGCAAGCACCTGGTCGAGCCGGTGCACAACACGCACACGCAGGACAGAAGCGAATTGGTGGCGGGGATGGTACTCCTGATGCTCTCAGCAGGAGCAGCATACGCGCTTCAACTGTATGGAAACAAAAGATTCACCTTACAGAAAACCATGAAGGAATGTTAGTTTAAGAAATATATATGCTTACCATCTAGATGTGCTCGAGCTGCCTGACATGGAAGAATTGGAGAGAGGACCAAAGCAAGTATAAGGACAGAGAGGAGGATGACTGAGCTTGATCGCTCGGTTGCCATTGCAACTTTCTGTTAAAAATGATTAGAAACTTACACAAATGATTTCTGATTGCAGTTTGAAACCAGTGTAGGATGATGCTTATATAGGCCAAGAACAAATAATTGCAGCAAAGTTGGTCAAGAAATCTAAAGATAAAATAATACAGAGAGTAAACAAGTATATATGACCATTGACTAAGTAAGCAACCGAAAATTCACCGTACCGATAATGAATGAAGGACGTCTCAATGTATGTGACGCGGAGATTTAGATCTCTAGTTAATATTAAAATCCGAAGAAGTTATAAATTTGTTGATCATTCAATCAGTTCGTGACTGCGGGTAAGTGCTCATTTTTTTGTTCCAAGATTTGAATGACTATGAAATTCTATCGTTACTTGGATTTGATTCTTTAAAGTCTACCAGAACATCTGTTAGCTTAAGTGGTTAGTCTAGCTGGCTGGCTCAGTTTAACCAAGTTTTTTAAATAACTCATTTTAAGTGTCTCGTTGGTTATTAGAGTACTTATTATTTTTCGCAGATAATGTATTTAAGATATTGAATAATAGTTTTGGTCGAAAGTTGAAATCAAACTCCACAAAACAGTTGACTTTGTATATTATTGACGTCGATGATTGAAACTAGATTTTGTAAGGAACTAAACCAACATGCCCATTATTTATGTTTCAAAGTAAACATCGTCGTTAGTATGTCACTGGAAACTAAGATTAAGCGTTTAAACAAGTGTGGACATCTTTTTCATCGTTTCTGACTTTCTGTGTATATATATATATATATATATATATTCTTGGTTCACACATGATCGGAGCGGATGTCCAAATTGTCGTGGTTCGGTTGATTTGATGTAGGTTCTGATAATTGAAAGATTTTGTTTATCTACTAAGTGAATACTTTGGGTTGGGCCTATATTTTGTCATTACAAGCGAATAGTTTTGTCATTACAAATATATAGTTGTTAGGGGTGGACAAAATATCAGTAAATTTAGATTCGATTTTTTATTTGCTTCGATCCGATCCGAAAAATCCGGATATTCGTAACTTTACAAATCAAAGCAAATACTAAAATTCAACATCCGTCAAAAACGAAGCAAATCAAAAATATTAAAATTTTGGGAAGCGGATATCCGATCCGATCTGGCAATATATAAGTACATGTATATCTTGATTATATTTAAAGTTCTATATGTATAAAATTATATAATTATTATTCTGACATATGATTTGACATATTTTATTTACATTATTACTTATATAAAAGTAGTACATAAAAAGAAAACAAATATTATATGATAATTATATTTTTTTAAAAAAATTTTGTGTTATTATAATTGTTAACTAAGTTTAATTTTTTTACAAAATATGTAGATTTACTAATACTTTTAATTTTTATCTTATATATCACGTAAAAAAAATATATTATACAAAACAAATCTGCATCGAACTTTTAAAATTATTTTTATTAATCAAAACATATGAGATATCCGTAAGTATTCGCAAATATCCGCAAATATCTAATTATTTTCCGGATATCCGTTTTTCCGAATATCCGTATTTCTCCAAAGCAAAGTAAATACAAAAATTAGATATCCGTAACATACAAAACAAATCACAAATACCTTCAAAAACTCGGATATCTGATCCGTGCCCAGACCTAATAGTTGTATTTCTAAAGTAAAGAGTTATGTTAGTATTAATGAAGAGTTGTGTCTCTTATTCCTTGTGAATCTTGAAGCAACTATTCCAAATTATCTAAAATGTCACAGCCCTCAACATTCAGAAACTCAATTATCAACCAACAAAATAAAGAGCTGATATTAAAATTAGAGTGTTATTATTTATTAGGACATGGAAGCAGAAACAGGGACTACAAAGTACAAACGACTTTCTTTATGATTCTTTATTAGTCGGGCTCTTTTGTTATGTCTTTCATGGAGATCGAGATTGGTGATGAGTCTGAGTGACGATCGGAGATGCACAACATCTGCAGCACTTTCCTCGTGGCGCTGGCTCGCAACACACACAAGCCGGGCAAATCGGTCGCATGGGGCCGATAAGAACTGAAAATACATACTTCATCAAACTAATCCATTGGAATTATTTATGATTGTCTATACAGATAGGTTGACGAGTTCAGTACCTCTGGGGGTCGAAGGAATACGAGCAGCGTTGCTTTGTGACAGGGGAAGAAGAAGTAGCAGAGAGAAGACGATGACCTTCACTAAGATGGATTTCTCACTGTGAACCGCCATTGATGCTCTGCTTTTGTTATGGATTATGATATTAGAGGACATACGGTATTGATATGTATATATATGCGTTTTCCAAGGACGACTTTTCCGCAGTCCAATTTAGGATTCAAAGTCTCTTTGTGTACTGGATGAGAAGTCAAATGTTTCTAAATTAATAGACCGACCCACATGTAAGGTAAGGCCAAACTCTAACGCTGCTATGAACTAGAGGATAAACAAAATATACAAAAAGAAAACAAAATGTACAATTTTTTTTTGTGTGGTAAGGATCAAACGGTGCAACAAATGTGGAAAAAAATGAGACTGGAGAAATAAGCAAATTCAAATAATTTTTATACCATTTCTGTCTAACTATCATTTATTTTTTGGATAGTGCAGAGGATGTGTTGGGTGTGGCGGATAAGAGTTATAGTAAGTGCGAAAAGAATGATCATTCTCGGATAACCAAAGTGAAGAGGATATTGGTGACTTCAAAATTGATGGATCCTGAGTATTGGAACAAGGTCCGTATTTTTTTATTGTTATTTCTTGAATTAATCATTTTGAACAAGATTTTTTTACACTGACATACACTTTATGAGTTTGCAATTACTTTTAGAGACACATTGGATTTGTCACACATATTTTGTGTGTCTAAAGACATTAACACCCCTAGACCAACCTTTCACTCTCCTTTCTCATTCATCTTCTCTCCTTACTCATTACGAAACCTCTTCTCTCCTAATTAAGAAACTGATAAGTTCATCTTTTTTCCTAACTCAACTATACCTTCTCAAATGCTCAAACCCTAACACTGAGAATTCCAAAAAAAAAATCATGAGAGGTTCGATGGGTGTGCGATGATGAGGCCAGAGCTGTAATGAAATCAATTGTGGATGAGGGGATTGGCCGTGGATGAGTTCTGGATTCGCCGTGGGTGAGCTCGGGATCCGCAATAGGTGAGTTCGAGGAAGCTATGGTGGAGTTTCAGAGTTTATGAGCTCGGGATTAGCTGTGGATGAGCTCGGGGATCCGATGTGGCTGAGCTCCGGATGATTGTGGTGGAGTTTCAGAGAGTGGATGAGCTCAAGATTCAGCGACCGTTTCACCGCCTCAATCCATGTTCCAATGAAACTCGAGATTTGCTAATCGTCTCACACAATGTTTGCTTCAATCATGTGTTGTAGTAGATACAATCGCTGGAGTTTCGATTCAAAAAGTCAAATTTAGAACTGGGTACCAAATTCGTTTCTGTCTTCATCATGGGTCAAGTCAAAAGATTCAAACTTTTGGTTTGGTGTGAGTCAGATGAAGACTCATGTCAGGGCATCATCGAACTGGAGCAAACCAGAAGTTTTCATACGATACTCTCGGTAAAGTTTGGAACTTTTTGTATCTAACAGCTCCATTTTGTTGGTTGTCTCTTGTGAGTCTCAAGATTTTAGCTTAAAATGTGGATATAAGCTTTCAGGCAATGAATAATTATGGGAAACAGAGTCTTTTGCATAGTCCTTTGATTAATTCCTGTTTTTTTTAGCTAAGATTTAATTTTGTGCCATTGATTTTTGTGTACAGGGCTGGAACGAGATGCAGAGGAGAAGAGGTGGTATACAAACGATTAGCCAAGTATTATCATCTCAGTAGCAGGTTAAGATTCTCTCATGTAAATTTTGTCTTTTTTCTAACAATCTTCCGTGAAATGTTTGCTTCTTGTTTTTATGTTATTTTGTTGAAATCACTAACGTTTTTGCTAGTTACCAAGCTTTCATTTATAATGTTCTTGAGCCATAGTCACAATCATCCACATGACCGTAGTCCATTTCCACACCTACTCTTCGCAAATACTTATTATGTATGGAAGCACTGTGGTTGAGAGTTTTGTGGACAGATGCATCACTCTCGTACAAATTATCATCCACATGGTGTTCATGATATCATGTACATAATGGTTATCATGTCAACTTTCTTTTAAATTTCTTTGTAATAGTAGAAGTAAACTATCATACATATTTTTTGCATTTCTTTGTTTTATATGTTCATAATTACTCGCCTTCATAAGTCTATTCACGATTCATCGTCCATAATTCGTCATCTACAATCCGTCATCCATAACTCATCATATATAATTCGTCGTCCACAATTTGTCGTTCACAGCTCCTCGTTTTTAGAAGGGTAAATTTGTCAAAAACACGCATAGATCCCACTAGAAAGTGTCTCACATGTGAAAAGTGATTCTCATTGTAAAACAAAGATAAAAAGTGTCCTAAGATGTAACCAACTCTTTGAACAGAGTTTAGATATTGAAGATTCCTTTACATTTTTTTTTGGGGGATAGGTGAAAGTGATTCTCATTTTTAGATATAGATCCCAGAAAGTGTCTCACATGTGAAAAGTGATTCTCATTGTAAAACAAAGACAAAAAGTGTCCTAAGATGTAACCAACTCTTTGAACAGAGTTTAGATATTGAAGATTTCTTTACATTTTTTTTGGGGACAGATACCAAGGAAATAGTGTTGCTAAGTGATCGAAGGATGAAGAGGAAAAGAGAAAGAAATATTGTAAGGATTAATTAGACAGTGCAGATCTTTGGAGAATATAAAATACTAGTTTCTAATTAGAGGCTATATATATAAGCACGTGCAAATTTAGATTTCGATCACAGATGCTATTTCTTAATTCTTCATTTCAACAAGTAAGCATAATATCATTAGTCAAAAATAATATGGATTGACCAGGTGATTATGGTCCGGTGGTAAAGAGACGGGATGAAATGCTAACATGTTTAAAATTCAATCTACTTTGATACATGAAATACATATAAAACCCCATGGTATTAGATCCATTTGAATGTCCGGAAAAAAGATAGTCTTTCGTAGATTGCACTTTTTTTTTGAAAATTAGTTTAGATTTTTTCGTGATATTGGATATCCTAAGTTAATCAAAAATAATAATATGGATCTTTTTTTCTTTCTAACATAGTTGCAAGTAATTGAGAAGCTTTTTGTTAAGGGTTCCACAGCCGACATATGTATCTATGATATAGGAATATTACGCAGTAGAGATAAGTCTTAGGAGATTGAGATAAGTCTAAAGTGATTTGTCCATATCCTTAACGAAAGTTTTATATATATCATGTATGTGAGATCATGTTAATAGTGAGAACTCTTCTCTTTTTTGTCTTTCATGCTATTAGAGCCATAAAAGAAATCAATAAGTTTTGTTTTGGTGTTTGACGAGAAGAAAACATTAATGGAGAAAAATTAGAAATTGTGAGTTCATCAAATGTTGCTGTAGATAGAGGGTACGATGTCACCATCCTATGTTACTCCATCAGACAACCTAGAACATTGATAACTCTACTGATCGTAACATAACAAAATTATGCTGAGGGGGCATCTGGATTGGAGAATGCGCTTTGTGCAAAGCGTAAAGTTGGATTCATCAATTGAAGTTTGAAGATTACAGTAGAAAAAGAGAAATCGGTGGAGGCAGAGATGTGGAGAACGGCTAATTCAAAGATCGTCTGATGGATAAGGGCTTCAATCTCTCCAGCGGTCCGATCAACAGTTCCCTTCTCGCCTGATGCATACAAGACAATATGTGGACATAGCTCAAGAAGTGCTGGAAAGTGTTGTGCGGTTACAACATCTCAAAGCAGAGCTGAGTCTGAGTAAGCAAGATGGATGGATTACTTTGAAAGATTTTCTCAAACATCATTTGTCTGGAAAAATTACCAGATCTCAACTCTGTCCATCAAAAAGTTCTACACGAGGAGAAGAGAATAAGTGCTTCACGTACGTCAATCCTTACAAAAAGTATTTGTCTTACTAGTTTACAACTTTTCTAGGTTGCGTAGACCGACTACCGCTCGGATACCACTGACAGAGAGTTAAGAGATAGCTATCAGACTTCTCTGACAATAAACCAACAAAAAACGAGGAAGACAGAACCATAAATGACATTCGTTCAAAAATGATTCATATAGTGAGATAACCCAGTGGCGCAGACCATGAATCTTCATAATCGAAAGGAAGAAGAAAATCAATTTCAGGAGGAATCTCTGAGTCTCCCTCAAAGCAGAAATAGGCTTCTTTATGCTTGAAGATTTCCCAAGGATAAAACACTGGATGAGACTTGAGAGAGAGCAACCGAAGATTGTTTCCCACCAAAACTCCTGGTGGAATTTGCAGTTGTGTTCTGCATGTCAAGACTAACGTCAAGGTCCGATTTGGACGATAGACCAATCATCGTGGCGTTCCGAGATCGATCTCTTGTTGATGCAAGTGGAGAAACGTTGGACGATGAGAAAGTCATCATCATTTGACGAACCATCGGGAACTACAGCCGACAAAGGTTATTTATCATATACATTACTATAAATAATGTGCCACATATTTTAGTGGATTTTGGGATATATCATAACCTTATGATGTTTGATTTTTCATTTTTTTAGGAATGGTTTACCAAATACATAAAAGTTTCAAAATCAAGACTACGTATATATATTAATGTAAGCCCGTGATTATTCAAATATTTATCTTATCCGTCATTTGTATATCATTATTCACCACGATGTAGCTACTCTTTCTTTCTCCTCTACTACTCATGGTTTAGTGACTGACAACATCTCCGCCATTTGTGTTTCGTTACCGTGTCTACTTCTTCTTCTTCTTCCTCTTTCATCTCTGTGTTAGTTATATCGACTAAGTGGTCTCCGGTGATGAAATTTTCAAGGTTCTTTTTCATGCCGGAGCGGCGGGCCACGTAACTACCTATTACTTTTCGCGTGCTTCTCCATACTCGCATGCCTCATTGTCTCCATCTCTCTCCTTCTCCCCACCACTTTTTCATCCCATTCCTCCAGCGATCTTCCTTTCCTCACAGTACCTCAGAAAACCTTAGCCCTTCCACCAACCAATATCTCTCATATCCTATTCTGCATCGCAGGATCAGCTGAGAGCTGGACCGAGCGGAGCCAATACACCTCCTTGTGGTGGCGTAACTCCACTCGCGGCTTCGTCTGGCTCGATGAACAAGTCAATGTCCCCAAAAATTATTCCGATATCCCGACCAAAGTCTCGGATCCAGGATGGACACGATTCGAATTCCGCAGCTCAAAAGCTGCGGTACTAATCGCTCGGATAATCTGGGACAGCTACCAGCTAAACCCGGCGGATGTAAGGTGGTTTGTGATGGGAGACGATGACACCAAACCTCGTGAAGGTTCTCTCCAAGTACGATCACGAGCAGATGTGGTACGTCGGGGGAAGCTCTGAGAGCGTCGAGCAGAACGTGATGCACGGGTATGCATGGCGTTTGGCGGTGGCGGTTTTGCCATCAGTCGTCCGCTGGCGGCGCGTTTAGCCGCTGCCATAGACGGCTGTCTTCAACGGTATTTTTACTATTATGGATCGGATCAGAGAGTCGCGGCTTGCGTTAGTGGGATTGGCGTTCTGTAGAACATGGTTTTCACCAGGTAACCCTTCTCTGCTACAAGCACTTGTCCGATATTCTCTATTTGTTTATTTATATGCACGTGTCTCTACCGTTTTTGACGGTGAATTAATTTTCCGCGCACGTGACTTTTGTCATGATAGGTTTCTTAAATATATATTCGTTATCACTAAGATCACATGTAGTGGCTGACATGTCTCAACTTCTAGTTTCGTCGGGTACATAACCCAAAATAATATAGATCTGTTTTCACGACGATCTTGAGATTTCAAGGGTTGTTGTAGCCCTTGTTCGAAAACTCGCTAGGCGCTACGCGTGCGGTGCACCGGCGCCTAGCGATTTATTGAAAAAGCGGAAAAAAATCGGGAAGTACGCGGAGAGGAATTTTTAATATATATATATATATATAATACTTTACTTCTATATATAATACAAAAATATGAATAGCACATGTTTATCTATAAGAGACACAACTAAACTATTGTTTCATCTTGAGAACACAACAAATTAAGATATATATTCTCATACCAGAATAATTTCATAATCTAAAATATTACATAATATATTGTTTCATTTGAACTACCTATCTCAGATTTATTAAAAACATATTTTTCATGGCTAAATTAAAATCACATTTTTATCATCTATATCATTTGTAAACCAGAAAACACAAAGTTATAAATTACTAGATTTTGATAAAGCCCGTATAAGATCCATTCAACTAAAATATGGGATATAAACGACAGCAAAAAAAATCATAAAGAGATACTTCAGTATGTCAAACCTCCCACATCGCTCAGTGATGAAGATGTGAAGGGAAATTAACCAGTATAAATGAGGTACGTCCTTCTCTCCCAATAATAAAGTCAATAAAATACAATGTAGCTGCGGCCCATTTTTATATGGGCCTCGTTTTGAGTTAAAAAATCGCTTATTAATCCGATTAGTAGCGCCTAATGTGATTAAGCGCCCGTTTAATTATATGCCGATTAATTATGCCGAATTGGTCAAAGTCGAAACGTTAGACTGCCGATTTGCGGCCGCAAACGCGGCTACGCGGCCGCGTTATTGAACAAAGGTTGTAGCCAATTTTAATAATGACAATAATAAAAAAAATCTTACACAATTTTTGGGGTTTATATTTATGTAAATTATCTGTTAAAATTTGGAGATATAAACAGTGGCGATCCCAGAAAAGAAAATTAGTGGGTTCAACATGTCCATTGAGGGGAATTGAACACAGTTTTTCCGGGTTCCAAGGAAGGCTTTAAACCAATTATGCCAAATAATATTAATGGTTTTTGCTTACAATCTTTTATTTATCCAGTTTTTGTGGGTTCAACTGAATCCACACCCTTCTGAGTGGGTTTGCCCCTAGATATAAGCCAATGTTTTACTATCTATATCTATGGTCGGCTAATGTGTTTGGTCTCACAACTTTGTTTATTGTATTGGTAGCTTGACCTAAAAGGAGATCCATTCAGGCTTCTAGCGACGTATCCGTTAGCACCACTTGTATCACTACATCACCTTGTTTATTTAGACTCAATGTTTCCTAAGAAAACTCCGATTGAGTCTTTACACAACCTTATGAAACCTTATTCTTTAGACCCGAATCGAATACTCCAACAGATTAACTGCCATGACCGTAAGCGTCAATGGTCGATCTCTTGGGGATATTCCATTCATATTTATTCTTACTTCTTGACCGCCAAGGAGCTGGCAACACCTTTGCTGACCTTCAAAACTTGGCGATCTTCGAGTGATGGACCTTTCATGTTCAAAACCCGGCCATTGGGACCTGACACGTGTCAGCGTCCCGTCACCTATTTTATGGATGGTGTGGAGGATGTTGGGGTTAGTGGGATGAAAACTTGGTATAGTGTAGCCGATAAGAATTATGGGGTTTGCGGGAAGAGTGAGCATTCACAGGTAACTAAAGTGAAGAGGATACTGGTGAATTCAATGAAGATGGATCCTGATTATTGAAACAACGTTCGTATTTTTTTTAATGTTCTCTCAAATTGAATTAATCAGTTTGGAATGATTTTAGAATTTGAAAGTTTCTTTACATTTTTTTCGTCGACAGGCTCCGAGGAGACAATGTTGCCAGGTGATTGTAGGATGGAGAAGAAAGGAGAAAGAAATGTTGATAAGGATTAGAAAGTGCACAGCTTCGGAGATGATATAAAACGTCTTTAATTAGAGAGAGGTTATTACACATACAAATTTAGATTGGATTTCAGTTGCTATTGAAATTGGCATGCATATCAATCAGAATCGGAATCTATTGTTTGATTTTGTCTAGCAAATAAAAAAGATTCATAATATCAGTTATGTATTCAAATGAACTTAAATATAATAATTGTTCCCATAAATGTTCTAAACTCGTCTTGGTAGTGATTGAACATATATTACATACTGTATCTCTCTATTGCTATTTGCTAGCATCAAATTTTTAGTTTCTCAGTTATAAACGTGCATGGTTTATGACATACACTGTCCAAGAGAATATATAACTTTCTTTTTTAAACTTATAATATATTATAAATTATTTTGTGAAGTGATTTGTATATGCGTCATCATTACATCAAATTTTAACAAAGAATAATAACATGATTTTTGAATAACGATGACATGACATTATTCTAACTATGACATGTGCAATTTTGTTTTTTTTTGTCGACGAGCTTACAAACTCATGTCGACTTTGTAAACCAAACTGGTAGCTCTGTATCCATATGGACAGTAAACGACGACTGTTGCCTCACACCACGTGTTAAGCTATCCGCCTTCTTGTTTTTCGTCCTTGGTATATGAATAATCTACGAGCTGTGAAAACTTCTCTTGAGACTTCTGATGTTTTCTAAGTAATTTGCAAAAGCCGGCCATTCTTCTGGTTCCGAAACCATCTTGACCAATTGAGAACAATCCGTTGCAAAAGTAACATTATATTGCCGTAAATTCTCCATACATTTCATTGCCTAAATGAGAGCCTTGATCTCTGTGTGTAGTGGGGGATTGACTAGCCCTTGTACTTTTAGCTCCTAATAAACCCTCAAAACCATTTAGAGTACTATACCACCCTAGTCCCGAAAAATTATCTTTCGATTTCTACGATCCATCTGCGAAACACCACCGTCCCGGGCGTATTGGTAATGCTAACTCTGTTTGTACAACATGATTCGAATCCTTAATCATAGCGTATTGGTAATGCTAACATGTGCAATTTTGTTTACAAAGAATTTATATTTTTGGTAGGTTTTTTTCTTAATATGAAAATGACTTAACTCATATCACCATTGATGTAATTTTAAATTTTAAATATAAACATAAATTTATTTTTATAAAATGTAATCTTAACTTAATTGAAATTTTAACAAAACAAATGAAATATTTAAACCAAATCAAAAGAAACAAAAATACATTTATGGTTTTATTTTATTTTTCCAACTCAGTGAAGTTAAAGTATAAACATAATTATGTCCAAATGTAAATTATTTATTTTAAAATAAAAATATTGGATTTAAAATTATTATTTATGCCAATGGCGCATCAACATTATATTATTAGAATTTAGATATCCAAATACATAGACATTTTTTTTGATCAAAACATAGACATATTAAAATCTAGGTAATATGAAACATGTTAAAATAAATAATTAATAAATAATATAATTAAAGTAATAATTAATTTCCTCTCACATCGATTGGATCATTTTTAACATGTCTCACATTGATCAAAAAATTTTATTTTTATTTTCTATAACAAAAGCTAAATGTTCTTTCAATCCATCTTGTACTTCGTATATATAATATATATTATATATTGCACAATTTTTAGATTAATCCAAAAATTACAATCGTAAAACATCAATTGTAACACGAAGTAACATATAATCAAGGTAACATTTTAATTCTACCACGAATTTGACACACTTTTTTTATATTTACCATTAGCGAATGACAATTTTCATAAATACTCTAGATTTGTAATAAAATAACACTAAACTCATTTTCTGAATATTTATTAAACCTTCATAAACCCAGTCTCAACCACTAATACTAAATCTGTAAAAAATCACTAAATCATAAACCCAAATATTAATGTATTTTTGATTGATGGTATGTTTGAAAAGTGGTATTTAATTTGTGGTATTTTAAACAATTCTATAAAAAAATTATATAGTTTTCTTAAACTAGAATAAAATAATATAGCCAACTAATACTATTTTGTGTTTATGAATGATCTTCTTAAATATTTAATCTTCAAAAATGTTTTATATTTGAAAATCTAAAACTTTGATCACAGAATCAAACCACAAAATCAGAACATGGCGACAGACAATTTAGCATGTAGTGCTTGGTGTGAACCGTCCTGCTTTGCCTTCATGGAAACATAATTTTTTTATAAACTAGGGTAAACCCGCCCTACGGGCGGGCGAATAAATAAACTAATAATATTTATCACTT